>JAOYSI010002678.1:0-15820 GCA_025775065.1 Hiodon alosoides
ACACACACACTAAATTTGTAAAAAAAACTTTAAAAAAAATTAACTTTCACGTTAACGTTGAATCTACTTCTAATCATATTCTTGAATTGCATATATTTAAGAGAGAGAGTGTGTGTTTGTGCGCGCGCGCGCGCGTGCAATATACTTTCTAACACAGGCAAGGGAAGGGTAATGGGATTTTAATAAATGGGGAAAAGGAAATTCCAGGGGAATTTTCTCAAAGCAAATTTACTTTCCATTAATAAGAAGACAATCTAAGAGTCTCACTTCGCTGCCTTCTTGCAGCCTTTATGAGCGTCCCATTTAAGAAAAAAAACGAAAACATATTCAAATTAACACACTTGTAACAAATGTTTTTTTGGGGTTTTTTTTAACCCTCCCTCGTTGAAGCGTAGGTGAAGCGGACGGCCAATTCCCAGTTACCAGGACGTTCCCCTAACGAACCTTGACAGTTTGAGATGAAATAGAAATTTCTATATCAAACACCTACACAAAGGAGAGATGACCTTTGATCAAACGAGCGTCTGATGTTTTGACATGAAATTTGCATCGAAAGAGCCCACTGTGGACTGCACTATGAGAGGCTAATAACTTCCCCTGTAGAGACTCAGGAGGGGTCAAAATCCTTTTAGGAAATAACAAGCACTCTAATCCCTGCACAAGGAACGGAATATAATTTAATATTAAAGATAGAAAACACATGCTCGTTGTCTAATTATGAATAAACACAATATAAGCTACTCTCTCAACCGTTTCCACGAGGAGACTTGGGAGTAGCCTAAAACAAAAATGTAGGGGAGGCTTTATCGCCTTTGTGGTTGCATTACATATTTATAGCTTCAAATTTCACTTTGCCTGTCATTGAACGAAGTCGGGTTCGGCGTTTAAATAAACTTAAGCGGGTGCAGACTACGTGGGCAAGTCACACGACCGACGTGCTCGTGTGCGGTTTTGATCTTTCGAGAAGTAAGCGCTGCATTGAGGCAAATTAAATAATTCAGCCAGGCTCCTTTTCAATGTTCTTCGAACCAAAAGAAATGACCTGTCACCCAGACCAATCGGCTTTCTGTCAGATCATCGACACGTACACTCATTAGTGGTATTAAGCCGGAGACGTTTGAGAACGGCGCTCTCTTTTTATTTAAAAAAAAAAAAAAAAAAAAAAAAAGAGAGTGCCGTTGCCATCTTTCAGAGTTTCTTCGTTTTGTAATAGTGACATGAGAATGGGTTGGCAAGGAAAGTGTTTCTGATGCACAGCGCACTATCCAAATTTAACGTTCAGTCGTTTATATAGGCTGCTGGTTGTGTTGGTGTTCCCATGTATTGGCAACAGGGATTAAATGTAGTATAATAACACCTAATAAATATCGTACAGCAGATGACTGTAGATATCAAAGACATACCGTAGCGAAGTGTCGCACGGCGTTGTAGTATGTTCGTGTGGTAAAGATCATAGACACAACCACCGCCCACATGTAATTCCTAATCAAGATGGAAGATTTCGCCCAACCTCGCCTCTTAGCTAATTCCAGGCAAATTCAGTTGCTAACTGAAAGGTAAGTTTAAAAGCCACCTCAGCGATTTTTGGCCTGCTACCATGTGGTATTTTGTCCAAATAACCTGCCTGTCTGCCCCCCAGACTGAAACAGAATGCAGCCCAAAGTGACGGCACTGTATTCAAAGGCAGGTCAAAGCTTCGGTGAGGTCTCTCCCATTCTTTTCCACACACCGTCGCTAACGCGTTGATAATGACAAGCTGAGGTGGTCGGTCTCGCTGACTGTTGCCGTCGCAGAACCGCGTGATTACCGCCGAGTCCTTGTGCAGCGAGCGAAAGATCGTGTTTTCACCTTTCTCCCTGAAACACGAGCTGAAGACCACGGTCGCCTTTTTGTGGTTCTCAAAATTCGTCACAGGTTTCGTAAATCGGCTCATTGCAGGAATAGCAATGCCTCCTGTGTCCTTCTTCCATAAACCTCCAGTCAGTTATCTGACCTCCCTTCCTGGCCTGATGTTCCACACGTGACACAAGTTGTATTTAAGCAAATGTCTTCATTTTGAACCCCTGTCCCTGAAATGCCATAATCTTGCAGGTTTTTTTTCTCTTTAAAAAGTGAAAAAAAGAAAGGTAAAAACCCAGCCCCCAGCGCATGTTTCATCAGCACAATAAGTGATCCAATTAAGTGAGAGTGGACCACAATTAAGTGGAACACAAACCAGAGCTGTCTCTGACATAAGTAATTGTAACATAATAATATCATGCAAACTACAGACTAGATGTTTCACGATATTTCGGTAAAATGATAAAATAATAAATGATAAAATGTTAAATGATCAGAAAACTACCAAAGCTTTTTTTAAGTAGCATTTGCCACTAAGGAATTCAAGGACTTATGTTATATAAAAAAGGAATGTGTTTGGACTTTTCATACTAATGGAATTTAGGCCTTGTGCATTAATATTACATTAATCATTTAAGTATGACTATTGAGAAAATCTCTCATATTAGTTGCCTTTTCCGTGGGATATTACAGCATATTTCACACACAAAAAAAACAAAAAAACACTGTACATTTCAACTGTCTCAACTGTATTTGACTCATTTGGGAGAGTCAACAATATCAAGATTTGAAAATGACGGTCATATTCTCATAGCAAGGCCATAAACGGTGTTTTGGAAAATAAATATCATCAATTAAATTTGCTGATAGACAGGCTTTTCAGCAGGGTAAACAATGGTCGGCTATTTCAAGCCACACAAAAGAAGAACTGTGACAAACAGGTCCATTTGTGAAATGACAATGACGATGACCAAAAATAAACACATAAAATTATTTCTTAGTGGGACCGATGTAATCTGAGCAAGTAAACAGCCTTGTGCTAAATAAAGAGATATGTCATTATTGCAAGCATAGCCCCACAAGCATCCTCTACAGAAGCTCATATAGTACATTGTTGCTAGGCTTTGTAAATATTGTCAGCGGACAGTGTGACATTTTCTTAAGCCCTGTCAAGGGGGGACTGAAATGACATTCCCGTACAATCAAAACATGCTTTCAGACTGTCGTGTCGCAATAAAGACTGCACTGACGGTGAATATAAATATGAAATCACAACGTTGGTCACTGGAGCACAAGTCCAGCAGATCATCATGTGACCCGGGCAGGTACCGGGTGCTTGGTGAATATGATGGAATGCCATAATGTTTCTGGCAAGAGGCCTTTGTTTAAATGATCCTTCTTCAAATGCACATAACTTTGCTAAATTCTAAGGCTCATGCATCGTTCAATATTTTCGTATGCAATGATGATCTATTAGGCTAATTCATTAATTATACTTCCAAGGCTTGATTCCATTGCTACCACACCGTTGAAGTGGAGCTGAGAGGCCCCTGAGAGTAGAAAAGGTCTCTGCAAATGGCTGTCGCTGGCGGGAGAAACCGCCCTGTTTGCATTAATCCACGTGTCCTCTCATCAGACACTCCTGACTGCACCAGACAAATTACTCCGCCGTAGTTTAATCAATGAAATGCTCTGAAAGGAGGCCAATATGTTAGAACTACACAGGGCTAAAAGACCACGTTTATCCCACATCCTCAGAGAGAACACAATGAGAAATCTTACATGTCTATGAACCCACTGAATTAGAGTAACGCTCTAACATAGTGGAGCCTACAGACAATGTTGTTGCGAAGACCTGTTATGAAGAACACCTAATGCAAAAAAAATAGGTAAAAGATTTCAAGAGGAGAGTTTGGAAATGGAGGCTGTGCTGGTATTCAGATTGGCTGGGTTAAGTGATTCAGGCAAAAACAGCTGTCGCCCCCCCATGCAGTGTTCCCACGGTGACAGCAGCACATGGGGCGCGCACAAGGGTGACTTCATCTGCATGCCTCGGGCCAGTGACATCACGCCGCAGGCCTGGTGGAATGTGCATGTGATCGCTGCGAGGGGGTGACGCACAGCTGGAGGAACGCAGCACGTGTTCGGTGAGAACAACCTCGGATATTCTTTCACAATGGATGAAAGTTGGGTGGATGCCGGACTCTTCATTCAGAGCAATAATCCTGGCGCTGGAGGCCAGATGCATGCTAAAATCCATCGCTTTAAGGCTTTCAAGAGTAGTGCTTTCAGAATGAAATCACATATTCTTAATTCATTCCTGATTATGTCATGTGGTGTAGGGATGAAACTATGGCATCTTACATTCTTTAGATGGGTCCCCTAGTGGGGACAGCGGGGATAGACTACAAGAAGCAATGTCATAAGCCAAGCATTCACAAAATTCGGTCCAAGCAAGGGTTTCGTGCTCCTTAAATTGCTTCAAGGTTACTTTTCCAGGATATTTCATAAAATCATGGAAAATGTTAAGAAAAATTCCATTTTATTGTCATCTCCTCTAACTATATGTTCACCACATCTGAATTTTGGTTTTTATTAATGTACCACTATAAAACCAGGCAACTATGAATCACAGTAAATTTCTGTTTTCTATTAATTATTTCTATGCAAATAATCCCTTTTTTGTACAGATAAAGTCCATTAGATCCTGAGTCAGAGGTACCTGAAGAGTACAAGGAGTGGTGCTCCAGAGAACCAGTTGGTTTGTTTAATATCCCAACCCACTTACTTTACTTTAACGTAACTAAATAGGTTTTTAACCCTTTAACGTTCTGCTCCACAGTTTAACATTAAAAGGTTAAACTACAAGGATTCTGTCAAACTTGAAAACGGCGAAAAAACTCAGAATCCTCCTTTTTTTCATCGGTGTAGAGACCAAAAGGGTTTAGTAGGATCAGCACAGGTTAAGGAGGGGGATAGGAACCAATCCACGTGCCGGCTCTTCTTCTCCAGAGCAACGGTGCCAGCTAGTTGCTGGTGCAAATTGGCTGTGATCTTCGCAAAGGTGAGGATGAAGCGACGATAGTACCCCGTGAAACCCAGGAACCCTCACACCAGCCACACCATCTCCAGGTCAGACCTCTACTGCATGCCCGGCATCCCCTCTGTCCCACACCCTCTTGACTGGTCACATGACCCAGGTACTCCCACTGCAAGAGTTGGGACTTTTTTTGAGGTGGCAGCAATCAACCCATTCTTCTAAAGCTAGTTGGGACCTGAATTCAGGAGAGAACACAATCATTTAATCCATTCAGATCAATAAACAATGGTTTACCTGGTCTCCCAAGAAGGTAGCAGGGGCATTACACAAACCAAAGGGCATAAGCTGGAATACGTACAGTCAGAGCCAGGTCGTGAAGGCAATCTTTTAGTGTTCTGCGGGACCCTCCACCGCTTGCCAGTACCCATTAGCAAAATCTAAGGTGGAACACCACTCTCAATGCAGGCCAGAGGGTAGGCACAATTGGGGGTCACACTGCTTTGGACCATTCCTGGATCTGTCCAGGGTCCATCCAGAACATGGAGCAGAGGGGAAATTCTACGGGCTAGGGATGAATGTACATAATGTGGAGCAGGACCTGACCACTGTGGACCCAGATCAGGGCTCGGGTCACTTACCATCTCCCTCCAAGTCATTACTACCAAGCCGTAGATCACCCAATCACCTTATTACTCCAACCCAGAGGCATTCACCACAATAAAAACAACCTCTGGCTTCCTCTTTGTCTATTAACGATCGACAAAACACTTATTCTTACTGGTAGAAATATATGCCTAGTATACTCCCCAATGTGGCTATTTGAAACAGAATAATGTTGCAAATGAATGTCTAGACTATTCAATAATTTGTGAATATGACCAACAAAAGTTAAACTTAAAATCTGCAAGCTCCAAAATAACTGTTCCTTGGTAAAATAATCCAGCACTTTGTAGTTGGGTCTGGATTCAGTTTTGGCCACGTTTCAAAAAGGGGCAATCTGTGTGCACTTAGGTAGCTAAGTGTTTTAGCATGTTGAAGGGGGTTCGCCGCCCAACCTGGCACCGCTGCTGCGATAGGACCGTAAGCAAATGCGACGCTGTTTCACGGCTCAGTTAGCTGAGAACTCAACTGAAAAACAAGGAGGTAATAAAGATAGGAAGGAAGAAATCTGAAAGCAAATTGTTTTCTCTTTTTTTTCTCAGGGTGCATTTCCAACGCAAACCTGCCTTCAGGGTGTGTGTACACAGTATTATCCCAGACCATATGTTGAAGGCAACAGCCAAAGATTTGCTAACGACCACAGAAGATGGGTTGGTATTAATTCAGGCTGTGTTGGCCGGTGTATCAAACAACCTCTGACACTATTTTTTTCCCCCCTAGAAAAAGAATCTCTTTCAATTCCAGGTAGACATATCCCTTAAAATGGTTTAATTATTAATTTAAAATACTTGCCAACATTGAATAAAGAAAATAGGGGATACTTTTTTTATTGCGACCATGTCTATTGATTAAACAACAACCAACAAAATTACCTATTCATTTAAAACTTTTAAGAAAGAAAAGAATACAGTAAAACTGTATATCCAGATATCCCAGTATTTGCTCGCGTATTTCATTTTTTTCAGCAAGGTTTCCCAAAATTTACCAGTTCTGATCAATCAACACAATTCGTTTAAACGAGGATTTGTATGGAATAAAATTCTAAACCACGCTGAACCGTTGCCAAAGACACATTGATATTCATTGGTTTGTTCTACGACAGCTCATCCGGCGAACCGAGAGCGTTATATTCAGCAATTGATGATATTTGGCAGAAGTCACAATGCGGAAGTTGGTAGGGAGACGGTTCTAAAATACTGAAAATTCCTCGGGAATACGGAAATGTTGACAAGTACGACTATATTATCTGTATCTCAACGCCACCTATTTGAGATTTTCATTAAACTAAACGTCTTAGAGTGCGACACAATACTTTACTTTAATAAATCTACTCGTGTTTAAAACTGAACTTCCACTATGATTAACTACTAGTGTTGCTAATGCGAGCCCGAATTTTAATCACTCAATTTCAACCACCAAAATTAAACATTTATTTTTTTTGGCCTACATTGCCCGAGTGTTATTCATGTCCAAATATCGAGAGAACTTAAATTTAAGAAGATACGTGTGCTATCAATAATGTAAAGTTTGTTTAACAAAATTGCTATTAATACATTTTTGAAAGAATATGTAAGAAAATGTTTGGAAAATTCAAAGGTGGTTATTACTTTAAAAAATTTTTATTTTACTTTTGGTTTACCATAGAATATATCCACTTTTCAGGCCGCTGGGTACATATGCGAATACAATCAGGCCGTCACTCAAAATAGCATGGCTCATTTATCAAGAACAAACCCTATGTACTTTTTTCCCAATTTAAAACTGAAGCGTAAAAAAACCTAAGCAAACACCAATTGTTAATTTCTTATAGTTTACCCGTAAATTATTCCTAAAGGCTGGTGTATTCAACTCAAATGTTATCCTCAAGCGGTCTTTAGTTTATATATTTTAATGGACTGGTGTCCCGTCCTGTGTGTTCCTGTCGCTGCATATTTATAGCATATATAAATATAGATGAAGTGGCTGATTATTAATTTTACCAGTGTGTTTATTTGGGTCAATTTCTTAATGAAGCGATTCGGATATATTTGTTTCAATTCAACTGAATAAGAAAGAATAACCGTGTATTGCGCGCCTTTGTCACTAGGGGGCATAATCTCTCCATTAAGGCATTCCCTGGTTTATCCCAATCAATGAATTTGCATTTTATCCTGACATACTAATATATTCATTATTTGTTGTTTGATTTGGGCAGCCCAAGAACTGTCCATACTGAACAGAGACAATTGTCAAACTCTCAAATTGTGTGAATTGTAACATACTTATGAATTATCAAGAGGCTTAAACTCTAGGAATTCAGAACACCCGTTTAGATCGAACAGGACACTGAAGGACTTTGCAATGTGCCCCTCCTGTGATTTTACGCTTGACCATGGGGATGGTATGTAAACAGGTGTCCCTTCGTGTTTAAATCAACTGTTAAATTCCGAAGTATTAAATCCATTGTGATCTTCCGGATTAAATCCACAGATAGTGAAATTCGACTATTCAGTTCCCGTGACCTAAATGTGACCTCCTTAAAAAATATATTTTAATGAATCTACCTGAATTAAATGTAATATTTCATTATATTTGGTTGTTATCGAGTTTTTTAAAGTTATTTTTTATTTGTCTTTATTCTATTTTACCTATTCTATTTTAACGAATGGCGACTATTCATTAAAATAATTTCACTCCGTTGGGTCTCTGTTCTCATCACCCGAAAATAATTGTGTTTTTTTTTTTGTTCATATTGTCAGAAATCGCGATGTTAAAAGCACCGACACCTATTTAGGTATTATATTCAGTAATCATCATTTGTCATTAAGTCTAGACCGAAATGTCACGGAGGATACAGGCATCTCGTAAAACTATCAAGGGCGCAGTGAAGTATTTTCATCTATTCATTTTTCACCTCTAAATCACCCCAACCGTGGTGGCTGACCTCGCGACAAAGAATACAGCAAATCTGCCACATTGTATATTACCCTTAAATCCGTCCACTGGGATTATGTGAACTCGGAGACGATTTGGGAAACCGGCCGGCCGGCAGGCCCTATGTATGCACCCGCGGTGTTTTACCGCGTCTGTCAACGCCCGCTCGTATCAGTCGCGGCTGTTTTCCTCATAAGAAAGAGATTAATTCTGCAGATTATCGTGGTTCAATAAAGTACTTACTGTTAACCTGTAATTGGGAAAAGTGGCTGCCTTGTCTCGCCATGGATTGCAGCCAGTCAGTCAGACAGCGCTTCGTTTTTCTTTTACAGACATTATCTGGACTTGTTGTACACATGCGGGATTTGTACTAGCCTGGCCTTTGATATCTGAGATTTTAGTACTCCTAGCACAAACACACGCAATTGATGATTCCAAAATGGGGAGAAAAATTCCACAAAAAAAAAAAAAAAAATTATTATTGTTGATGTTGTATTTATCTCTGCTTGGGCGCAGATATGTCTGATATGTACCAGCCTTTGATATACAGCAAAAACATTTCAGCGTGTTCAATTTAATTTAAAGGAAATTCTGTTCGATGACCTTGCGCAGTATGCTCACCTCATGATTTTTGAAAATATAATCAATATAATTGTTCTTGATTAAAATGCCTGGTTACCCTACCAACGTTAACAGTAGTAGCTATGCCTCAGATGGCCCTAATCTGTACCAATGAATTTCACTGATTTTGTACGAAGCCCCTCTTTTAGCTTCTTGTAGGGGGATGAGTAACCCAGGTGTCTGGGCTGTTGACAACTGGAGTAAACAACCACATTAAATCCACTGGGACAGATGGCGGCCAAACCAAGTTTACTGCCTTTGCCATTTGTGAATCCACAGCGCCCCTCAGCTGCTTAGCGGGCGCTGTTCTCCGGAGCGACTTAGTTAGCAACGGTGACCCATTTATTCAGCAAGAACTCCAGTTATTTAAACTGAGAAGTGCGGTTACTTTTTTGTGTTGAGTACTGGCCCGATTTAGCCACAGCAGCGACCGGAATATCAGCACTGTTACTTCAGATGAACTTCACTTTTACCCCGGTCCACACCCCACCCAATGTTTGCAAGGGTAAAATAACAAAAGAGATCAAATTATACCCTCTTTTTCAGTGCATACATTGCGCAAGTCCCAGAAAAGCGTGCTCTTGCCAAAAAAGTGAGACAAGATTATCCTTTGGAAGGTGCAACATCGTTCATCATCGATATTTTTAATGAAGGCCTCTTTAAAAGGGGCATTGTAGTAGTGTGTATGCATGTGTAGCGTGAGTGCGTATGTGTGTGTGTGCACGTGGGTATGCGTGTGTGTTTTGTTTAGGGGTGTCACGTTGCAGGACTATTTGCTGACACAGTACTGAAGGCTGCAGGTCCCACCTGGTGTGTGAGATGAGTTCCCCAGCTGCTGATGTTTCAGTGTCAACAGTAGGACACAACACACACCTGCAATCTCTCTCTCTCTCTCTCTCTCTCACACATACATACATACATACACACACACACAAACACACACCTGCAATCTCTCTCTCTCTCTCACACACACATACATACATACATACACACACACACACACACACACACAAACACACACCTGCAATCTCTCTCTCTCTAACACACACATACACATACACACACACCTAGCCACATTCTCTCTCTCTCTCTCACCTCACACGCACACACACCTAGCCACATTCTCTCTCTCTCTCTCTCTTTCTCTCTCACCTCACACACACACACCTAGGTACTTTCTCTCTCTCTCTCACCTCAAACACACACCTAGGTACTTTCTCCCTCTCTCTCTCACACACACACAACATTTCCTCTACCTTTCAACACACACACACACACCTAGCCACACTCTCTCTCTCTCTCTCTCTCTCTCACACACACACACACACACAGCAACAACATTTTCTATTCCTTTAAAAACACACACATTAACACAAACACACACAGATATAACAACATTTTCTCTCCCTTTCAACACACACTCATGCATACACACAGCCCCATTTTTCTCTCTCTTTCAACACACACACACACACCTGCACACACATATGCACGCACACAATGTAAAACAAAAATGAAATCATCACACTGGTAAATACATGCCGTAGATCTTTTAGAACAATGACACACATCTTTTGCAATAGACGAATACAAACCATTTCGCAATTACCCCTCATACACGTCACAGCCAGCTCTTTCTGGGGTGCTGTTCAACGTGAACCAAACCAAACATGGTTATGTTGTGTCTGCTTTCGTTTTTCATGCGGAAAAGGCCTGCACCTGGAAGACACTTTAAACTTTTCAGCATAGCTGCTCAGAAGTTAAAGGTTTTGCAAATGTTGGCAGTTAAAAAGGTTTAAACGAACTGTAATTACTTACTATATCAATTTCAATGTAAGGTGCTTTATTGGCAAGACTTCTATCTGCAGTATTGGCAGAAGATTTACAAAAATAATAATAATAATAACCATGTAGAATAAAAGTAGTATTACATTTCACTAAAGGCACACAAACGAATAGCAAAGTGTTGTAACACTTGCTTGGTATCTAGTTGTGGTAAAGCTACTGCACTGTTAACAAGGTCACTGGTTCAAAACCTACGATCGGGGAGTCAAGGTAATTATCTCAGACTGCTTAATTAAATGTAAAACAGTATATACATATTGAAAACAAAGAACCAATATTTATAGAACACATGCCGTGTTTAAATTGTGCTGACTGATTCAACCCAAAAACAACGTTAGAAATTTAATTCGGTGTTGCTTTTTCTCATAACTAATACAACCTTTTTGCAAAATGTCAATTCAATGAATTATAATTACCCAGCTGAATACACGCTCTGTCCTTTACACTGACTTAAATGAGACAAACAGTAAACTTGAATAAAAATACAAACCGGTAAACAAAGAATGTTCAGAGAATCCATGCTATAATCGTCTCTCTTATTGGTTTTCCGTTTAATTTAATTATGTATCATATTATTTTAGTCTAGTTTAAACGGCTTAAAGATAAATATTTTATGACATAACATGACACATTTACAAATATAACTTGATATTTTTAAGATATTTTATAATATTAAATAAACGCTATAATAACGCTTCTTCAGATGTATCTTTATAGATTACTAGGCTTCCAACAAACTGCTTCAGAATATCTATGCAGAATTAGAGATTAAGATTTGAAATGTGTATCATATTTCCATGTAAATAACGGACGCAATCTGAACGACTTTCACAAAAGAAACAGTTTTGTAGAGGTGTGAGAAGTTAAACTTCTCAACTTGAAAATAAATATTAATTTAGTACCATATGTGCAAAATGCAAAACAAGCGCTATTTAACATAAATCAACCGAAACTTGGTTTGACAGACCTCTGTCAATACGGGTTTTGTTTAGTTTTTTTAACAGCCTCTGCCCGTGCTCTTTTATTCACACGATACACACGTACTAGTCTAACTGACAAAAAAGGGGACGTGGCAAAAAAAACTAAACTCTTCTTACTTATGTCTGAGGTGGACAAGCCCCCATTATCCCTCTCTAGATAAAAAAAGAAACTTTCTCAATGTGTAGGCCCATAATTGAATCTTTGTGCTGTGTGTGAATCCTTCACCGCGCAGAGTTTCCCAGACCGAGACCGACGTTGAAGAGATGGTCGGCGATAGGGTCGTACAAACGGGTCCACAGGACATGTCACGTCTCCTCGCGCTGCACACTCAGGTCCCTTTCACAGAACCTCACAATGGCAAGAAAGCCGGGGGTAAGAGAATGTACCGCTCTCTCCGGAACGGCCCGGCCAGGACATTTGAATTCGAATGGCTAAAACTGTAACGCGAATCGCACAATAATGTTTTTGTATCTGCTCGTTTGAAGTCACACAGTGAGCGCACATCAGTTTTTCCCTTCGAGAGCAAGTAATGGCCTTTTGTCAAGTGTGATCACCTTTGTTCGAATTGCTCGAGTGTGTTTGGAAAAAAAATAGCTCTGTGGGCAACAATATTGCCACGGCAACCGAAATCTTTAATTGTCCATTTGTGGTTGGGCCGCACAGCTGTGTTGTGCTTCTTCAATGGGCTGCGTTGTGTTGGTCAAACAATAAAGTCCAAAGAGGTGGAATTCGTCTTTCTCCAAAACACTTATCACCCTACGGTTTTTTTTCCTTCCTGATTTCTTTTCTTAAAATCTACTTTTCCCTAACATTTCTCTCCAAGTAAATCTTTTATTTTTTCAGTTATTTTTATTTGAAAAGTTATGTGTAAATGGCCACCGGGTTAAGAAATAAAATAATAATAAATAAAAAAAACGGCTAAATTTGCTTTCTGTACAGGCCATTAAAACGTTTACATTGATGCTGATTGGTCCATTTGAAATGCATTCCATCCTTTTTCCGAGTTCCTCACACTCCGGGCCAATTTTGAAGTCCCATATCCACCTAAATCAAAAGTCTTCGGACCACGGGTGGAACCCGGAGCACCCAGAAGCCCATGCAAATACAGGGAGAACTTGCAGAATCCTCACAGACAGCGACACCAGGCCAGATTCAAACCCAGGACCATGGCTAAACAAAATCAACTCTTAATCGTGAAAGGGCGATACCCACTGAGTTGTTACTAGGGATGAGTCAGCGTATTAAACCAACACAGGTAGTTCGGTGTGGGGGCCCCGCTGTGCAGGCCACAACGGGGGCAGGCCTCACGCCACTCATAAATGCCACACTGTGATCTTAACCCATCTGTCCCGGGACATCCTTTTCCCCTGCCTGTCAGTGTGGTGCACCGTGTTGCCCTGCGCACCTGGCGAACTAGCCAACAAGCCTCGTTCATTCATATCACTTTAATTCACCAGGCATTTTGTCAATGTGTTTTGTAACGAGAACTCAGCCCGCTGTGTATCTGCTGGTAGATAACAGAGTGCTGATTTTCTCATTTAGTCTCACCCCGTTCTTATCAAGAAGCAAATACACTTCTTGCTAACTTCATTTTCCGGTTGAAATTCTATCAGTGTCTGACATAGATTACTTCATTTAAAACCATCCAGTTGTGCTAACGAGCACTGTTGAAAGCGGATTGTGTTTCTAGAATTAATTTATATTACGTCATTATATTATTGGATTAGGGAAAATGATCGATTTCAGTTTATTTATTACAAGTTGGTATAAATGAATAGACATTATCGAGACAACACAGGACGTTTAAAGCAAGCATCACGCATCTGATGTTTAGGGACTAGCACACAACCGCTGACCGATAACAGACAGCCTTCGTCTTTACTCCGTCGGGGGTGATAAACGTATCGGCTGATTATTGTTTGTACTGAAGGGCAATTACTGAAGCACCTGGATGGGTGAACTTCAACCTCCGACACCAGTCACAGGAGACCGCCCCGGGGGTCACGACCAGAGGGGTGATGCTAATGGGGTGCAATGGATCCCTGTCGAAGGCCCCCCGATTGTCACGCATCGCCGAGGCATGCAAACGGAACATCTGCCTCGCGTCTCCCACGCCACAGGTGCTTCCAGAGCGGGACGGCCCGGGGAGAGTGGGACTTCTGCCAGGACTGTGTCAGCCGGAACGCAGCTGCAGGGAACACGCCTGTTGAGCTACACATAGCCAGAACTTTAACAGGGGGCAGGGATCAGCTCTCATCCCACACACTCTGCAAATGTCAGACTGGGCAGAACCAGAACCGGGGGGGGGGCACAGTCTGCGTGGATTGTGTTCTGGACACTCTCACGCAATTCTTCCGATCAGAACAAGAATATTCTCCGTGCTCCAGGAAGAGGGAGAAGGGCATCTTAAATGAACAAATTGGGAAGATTTTCTTTAGTGCGGCGGCTCCAGTTCTTTCAATGCAACATAGGAAGGAGAAAAAAATGAAGGGTTTGTTTTGATTTTTCAGTTCACCTGCAGAGCGTCGTGGTTCAAAACAGGCACACAGGGAGAATATAACAAAGGCAAAGCTTCAAGTTGAAATGTTTGTTTTTCCCAGTAAGGTCGTATTGACATAGCTGTTCCCTCGTTCCGGCCCGTCCTGTCCTTTCACGCCCAACGGCATGCTGGGATCTCGACCTCTAGCCAGCCATGTTTCTGCAAGCCCTCACCACGTCAGCTTAGCCGAAAGGATCAATGGCTCACAATGGTGAAACATGGGAGGAAGGTGTGTCCAAGGGCAAAAAAAAAAACATTGGTACTTTCCAAACAGTGAGGCTGCTACGAGTAACGAGGTTCGAGATCTTTCCCAGCTGTGAAGGATTTTCGCAGTCCGACTAGAATTGGTCTGTTCTCAATCCCCCCCCGCCAAAAAAAAGCTGAAATGCTGAGCAAATCTTGTTTGTCAACTAAGGTTTTCGGGCCAGATATTCACTGTGAAATTTCACTTGGAGTTGAGAACTGTTAACCGCAGCTGTCACTCTGAAATCTGACATTCCAGCTGTTGTCTTCACTGAGGAGTTTCTCGTTCCGTCTTCCTGTCTCCCTCTATTTCTTTGTGTTTCATCAGATTTTAACTCGTTGTTTCAAAATCTTAAAAAAAAAAAAAAAGATTCTCATTCAGACATTTCTGTATTAAATCAGTATTTCAAGATCAAAACACACATTGTTAGATGAAACTAAGTAATTGAGGTCACCGTTGTTTCAAATAGTCTAGAGAATTAACTGTTCTAGTCAGGAATGTATTCTTCAAAGGGTAACTTCTGTGTCAGCAGAAGTTCTCTTTTAGTAGATATGAAAGTTTACCAAATGAAGATTATGCCTAATCCCAATGGTAGATGTTTTAAACAGATTTATGAAACACTCACTGAAGTTTCATCCTCTCTGGCATATTAACATGATAAAACCATTGCGTTTATTTCTCTTGCCCCATTCACTAATGCCTCTGAAGGCAATGACACTTTGTCGAAAGGCTACATCTGATCTGAGATATTCGATCTGATAAATGAATCGCTTTTGGTTGTTCAACCTTATTATACGCTGAACCACCTGAAGGGCCCAGTGGTTCACAGCCCCTCTTTGGTGACTTTCTCCTGCTAGTCTTCCAAGGCTGAAAGAGGACCCCAGGTCTCGGGCCGTCCTGCCTTATCAGATGGGGCATCCACTTCAATTTGCAATTTTAATGAAAATTAGACACCTGCACTGCAAATGATCGGCACTCTGTGGACCTGGGGGGGGGGGGGGGGGGGGGGGTGAAAGAAAGAGAAGGAAAAGAAAAAAAACAGAAATAAAAGGGAAGAAGAAACAAAAAAGAAAGAGAAAAAAACAAAAAAGAGAAATGAAGATAAAAACACATCAAGAAAATAACAAAAAAAAAAAAA
>JAOYSI010002679.1:0-15818 GCA_025775065.1 Hiodon alosoides
AGAGAGAGAGAGAGAGAGAGTGAGAGAGACAGATATGTAATACAACATACATACTGCATATACACATGAAACAGTAGTGACCTGCCTGTAGTCACCTTATCCTCAGCTGGTGTCACCTCCACAACAGGCAGCACAAATAGGGCTCGTTGTCATAGGTTTATTTCTTCAAAATCCAACTGGATTTCTGTTAAATATGTGGAGGGAGAAAGGATCTACACACAGAGCACAGAACCGCGCTCTGAATAAGACGGGGCTACAGCAAAGGGTGCAAGGGCAAGGAAGAAATGAAAATAAATTGAAGTTATCACCGGGGAAATGAATGTTAGCTGGCTCCTGGAAAAAACAGAAGAAAGTCCATAAAATGTTCATTTGGTGCATGACGAATACCTGATTGGGAAACGTCAATTCTGCTTTCTGCAAAACAAAGCTATATGGATTTTTGCCTTATAGGCACAATTAGATCTGCAAAATTCCACAAACAAGCGAGGTAATCCTCATAATACACATGTGTGATGCACATTTTGGTTATGCTAAATCTAAAAACCAATAGAATAATTGTGACACTGGTCAAAATCAATTTGTAGCGCAATACAGTTCCGTCCAATTCTTCCTCACTGTGTTGTTAACTTGCGCCGGGATTTTATTGGCCGTTTTCAGGCGCAGTTGGCCCAGGCACCGGAATGCTAATTGACTCTCAAGGAAGTGCTCGAGTCAGAATCCGTGCAACTTTGCGAGCGACGTCAGCAACCCACTGTTTCATCTTGGGTGTTTTGCAGGAAAATAACTGGAGAGGATTCTCAGTGTAGAAGGCCATTGAAGCTTCCACCCACCCACTCACTCAGCTTCAGCGCTGAGACACCTTCTAGAGATGCCTTTGAAAGGCAAAATGTTTACCATGCATATTGGGATGAGTGAATATTAATGCTTTCAGCCAATAAATGAAAGTAAAGACAGATGAAATAAACCAAAGCTTGCCAAAAGACACTGTACTCTGACACTGTATTATCTGTGCGATGAATAAGTCACACAAACGTTTTACAGCGTTTCATGTGCATCCCCCCCCCCCCCCCCCCTTTGTGTTTTCCTACAATCCGGGGCTGACTGCAGATTTTTTTCCCATTCAGTTTCTCGTTCTGAGGCCGGTGGAGGGTTCAGGAAGCAATCATTTAATATCGGAATGAACCTTGTTTGCGAAAAGGCACAGCACATCAAACAAGATTTTTTATGTTCTAAATGTAAGAACGAATAATATCTGTGATGGAGGAAAGCCTGAGGTATTCGCACAACTACTGTGAAGCTACTTTATTATTATTATTATTAAAAGGAAATAAATAAATGTATCAGTGGTTCTCCAGAGAGAGTTAAAATGTATATAAACTTTTGTTATTAAAAGAATTGCAAAATTAAAGCAAAAAATCTCCTCTAATCTTCTTGTTTTTTCTCCCTCCAATTTTTCATTAACCAGATTTAATGTTTGAAGTTTATGATTTATGCTCACAAACAAATAATTGCACCATAACCTGCAGGGAAAGGCACACATTTTAATCAGTTCTAACCTCAAGCTTTGACATGTAAATTAAATTTATCCATATTAAATATATATTTTTCCTTCTCTGTGATGTAAATGCATGCATTTATTCTTGTTTCTCCAGCCTGAGAAATAATCACAAAATAAAACAATATCAGACCTGAGTTCAACGCCAGACAACCACTTAGCTTCCTGGAAGGTAACTGGTCTCATGGTTGCCTTTATGACATCTCATTGGTCATTATTTAAATGATGGATTGATCCATTCCGCCATTGGTGAATGCATAGAAATTTACAATTCAGGATGGCTTTGTATTGGCTGATTCATTAATTCTGATAAAGTTAAGAAATTGTATTTTAAGTATATTGAAGTATTTTTTAAAGTGGTTTTGAGGCTGGCCCTGTTGTTAGCATTGGACTTCCTGGTTAGCTGAATTGGCATCAACAAAGATAAGCTTGGGTGTGCGGCTGTTGCCTTCTGCCTCCGGCCCTACAGCGGACCGTTGACCTGTCCTGTGTGTACCCTGTCTTACGCTCTGTTTCTGCCCCGGGCTCCGGTGCACCGCAAATCTCAATATCATCAGCGGTAATGTCAGTTAAATAAATGTGAATGCAGCCATGATTCATTTAGCATCCCCAAAGCATTAGCTTGAACTAGGCCTGAGCAGTAATCTCAGAAAAGATCTCACCTGCTTATGCCAAAAGACCCAGGTATCAAACAGTGTTGGGACTTTAATGAGCAATGCTCACTCAGGGGACCTATTACACACCTGAAGCTAATTAAGATCAATGTTGTTACACCTGTACTAACTGTTTAGGGACTATCTTGACAAAGACTTTAATAGACGACACATTAATTGCCCGGCTACGTAGTTGATTGTGTACCAAGTATCAAAGAAACATACAGATTTACTTTTAGTTTAAAAAAAAAAAAGAGTAAGTAATTAAAAATGAAGGAAATCTATTTCAACACTATTTGCCTCGTTCCCTGTAATTGGTATAGGGGGAATTTAAGTGATACCATAGTTCAAGGCTTATCGAAGAGATGAAACAGAACATTACAAGAGTAATTTGTATAACAGATGAAAAAAAAAAAAACTAAGAATAGTTTGGCTGCAATCTCCATTGTGTCTCAGGAACTATCAAAGGAATAGATTTAGTGGCTCTGGTGCGACTAGAACAGGACTGAATGAAAGCATTCTGTAAAAACCCTCTGTGTTTCTCTAAATATATATATATATATATATATATTATATTATATATAAAATTAGGACCATTCATTTGCAATTACATATAATCATATACACTTATTTTTTGCATAATTAAACACTTCTTTTATTTTGAGGCATTCAAACGTTCTTAAGTTTCATTCACTGCAACAAATGTTTTATTCATATTTCATCTAACACTTAATTACTGTTCGTCGAGTGACGGATCTCTTATGGTTTATTATTGATCACATCTCTTTTAAACACTAATTACTCACATCAGATAAGTGTTTACGCCTAGCGAGATTCACTGTCCGTGGACCACAGTGGCCTTTCTTTGGCCAGGAAGCATTGCAGCAGAACGGAACGAGAAGCAGAGAATGACGTACGGCTTCTGCATCCAGCCCACTGAGCCTGCAGGTATCCCTCCCGTCTCTCGGTGTGATCTTATTAACCCAGTCGGAGAGAATTCCATTAATGCCAGACACACAGAGCAGATTGCGATCTGCATTCCGGGGTCACACAATGACTCCTGATGACTCCTGCATGGCATTCTGGGCTCTCCTTCAGTGCTCTTTTCACCTCCTTGCGCACTGCCTGCGGGAAGACTGCATTCCTGCTAATCTTTCAGTTGGTTCCTCCAAGAAATGCACTCACTTATTTCATACTTGTGTGTGCCTCTGTCCCAGGAGATATGAAAATGAAGCCCAATTAATGTTGCTTAAGTGTTGTCACTGGAGTCAATGCAGACCTCGCTGAAATCATAAAAACAGGAAACGTGACCCAAAGCAGTCTGAGATTTGCCTCTGATTTAATCTGTTTATTGGAGAGGTGGCTGTACCTGACATCCAGAGTGAGTGACAGTTTGAGAACATCTGGACATGACACAGGATGATGGGTGAGGTCGTTGGGGCAGTCACATTCCCAAACCAGGGTGAAGACCTACCAACCTGCCGTCTCTTTTTACAGAATCAGCCATTATAGGTTTAGCGCTGATTGGGGAAGATGAATCCAACAGGCTTGAGTCAAGAGCCAACACCAGTCCAGGCCACGCCTCTAATCTGCCTCCATACTCCACCGGTCAGCAAATGACATGCGCTGGATCGGAACCGTTGCTCTTTACAGAGTCACTCGGAAAGCTTGGCTCACCAAGTTCAAACAGGATGAGCAAAGCCCCGACGAGTGGAGAACACGTGTTGCCCTGTAATGTTTGAGAGAGCGCACTGTGGCCCTGCGCTGGCCTGAGCGGGACGACGGAGCGTTTTATCACTCAAACACACGTACGAGCACATGGTGCAGTGAGCATTCGGCAGACGGCCGTCTGAAAGAGGGGCCTCTGGAGCCTGAAGGCAGGTCACATGAGCCCTGTATCAGAGAGAGAGACAGAGCTGACTCCGTCTGACACGGCCTGACACGGCCTGACACAGTCGAGCTAATCGCTTACTTGTCAGAACACAGCAGAGGACCTGATATCAGACTTATGACCAGATCATTGCAGGTTGATATCAGGACAAAACTGAGCGAAGCACGAAATTGACGAACAGACTTTACACAAAGTACGAGCAGCTCTGCGTATGTCAAGATCATTTCAAAGATCCCTGCTGGTTTTCATTTATTTATTTTATTTTATTTTATGAGATAGGTACACCGAAGAACCAAAGTATTACCAAATCCGCATATTAACCAAAACCACACGACTCCGACCCATTAATCTGTTAACCACATTAACCAGTACAGACTAATGTCAGCATTCAGGCATCTACTGTGTCTCCAGGCAGCCCCACCCATTGATATTTTTTTCCCCATCTTTTCCCTCCCATCCTAAACTGACAAGTTATCAATCCCAAACCTATTCCACGACTCCATGCCCTCACCTTATCCACCCACCTCCTTCTTTTTTTGTTTTTTTAGCGAGCCGATGCAGTGAATGTCATGCCTGCCCGGTCAACCCCATGTGGATTTCCATCACTTTCCCATTTAGCCTGCAAGGTGTACGGCTAACAATTCCCCTTCACCCATCGCCGGCCCTGTACACCATACTGAATGTCGATCAGCCTGAAAATCCTTCCCACCGCTCTCTTTGCCTTGTTCAGGGCGCCTCCATTATTTTAGCCGTTAAAACGTTTGAGGAGGTGTCATTGTACAACGGCAGTGTCCCATCCAGGATCATGTTCATTTCTCTCAGATGACTGCGCTATATTCTCAGGGCTGTACTTCTGAAAAATAACGTTTAACTCGAGCCTTTGTGAACCATAGAAAAAAAAAAGTATCTAAACACGCTGTTGTATGAAGGAACTTATAAAGGAATATTGGTAAAACTGCCAGGTAACCTTCATCTAATGAAAGGCAAAAACTGCATTCCAGACATATTTATCAGTCCAGACTGGTGGCGTAAACCATACACCTGAAGTGAAAGAATGGGAGAAGGCGGTCCTTACAGCTGAGCTCATTTTGAGTCATGATATCTCTGCGCGATGGTTGGTCTGCTTCGATTCTGTTGATTCTGGCATCTGGTATTCTCTGTTATGGAGTGGATTATTTAAGGGTTATGAAAAACTTTAAAATCCAAAGTGATGGCCGTTGCCTAGTCTCCTCAAGCTGCCAGACTCTGTCTCAGGTTATAAGAAGATCTAAGAGAAAAAACACACTTTTGAATTATTGTGATTAGGATTTGTGCTGAACCTGTGAACAAACATTTATACTGAAAATAATGCATGTGCGTTCTTGTATTCAGCTAACTGTGTGTGTGTGTGTGTGTGTGTGTGTTTCTCATTATACTATAGTACCCTATAGTAACATATTCCACAGTATTTGCTCAATTAAAATGAAAGATTAAAGTGATTTGCTGTTCAGGGCAAGTTACATGTCTTGTATTTAAATAAATGAGAAAACAGTTCTCCTCCTGTGATTCCCCTTAAATTTTATGTTGTTTAGGTGACAAGAGGAGACTGTTGATTTGTTAATTTACATAAACCCTTCGCTAGTGATGTAATTTCGTCAATCCTTTGTGGCATAATGTGTGTGGCTTTCTAACCACAGCTGAACTCGAACCCGGGTCTCCCTTGGTAAAGGCAGCCATGTGGTCAATGCAAAATGAATAGCTAAAATCACTCTGTGGAGTTCGGTGCTGCTGCATTCGTGAATTCCATGCAAGGTCGCTACAATTTTATTATTGTGACTTGTTTATTTTCATCAATGGGATTGATGTGTACACCATAATAGATAATGAAAATTACATTCAGATGCTATGAAATGTAGCTTGCCAATGTTTGATTAAAGAATTTCTGAGAGTCCACACAAAACAGTGTAATCATTTTCTCAATGCGCGCCAAGGCTCAGAATCACAGGACATTCCCGTCGACAACAAGCAAAATGCCCTCGACCATTTCACCTCCTAGTCATTTAATGGAGAAAAAAGAAGCTTGAAGCTTGAAAGCAAGTTGGAAACTTCATCATTTAATACAAAAGAGAGAGAAAAAACACAGGTGAGATAAACGTTTACTATTCCCTTCTAATTCCCAAAAGCAGGCAGTCTGGATGAAAGTTAAGAAGGATTGGGACCACATGCTTCCTTAACAAATAAATGGAAGTTGAAATGTGTAATCCTATAATATTCAAAAGGAAGAAGGTACATGGGGTTTCTGGGACTATTTTATCCAGAGCTCAGATTATGGGCGATTTCCTCTGCTGATAACGTCAAATGTGAACTAGAGACAGTCTCTAAAGAAGGACTAGGCCCTCACCGCTCTGTGATTTACCTTTTGTTTTCCACCCATGGGATCCAAGGGGTTCTTTGTCAATGGCCGAACTGACGCCTTTCTGAACTCCACATTCCATTTTAATTTATCCTCTGATTAAGAGCAGCCTGTGTGCAGCAGACCCCATCTGCATTAGCCCTGGACAGGTGACTTAGTGGTGATTAAAACATGCATCGATCTACAGGCCCATATGGTCTTTCACTCAAAGCTTATTTTGGTCCGTTCAGAGTGTCCGTTTCTCCCAAACAGGCAGAGAAGCCTCCTTATAGTCTCACTGCAGGGCTGAGTGGCGTCAGAGGCACCTTGGTGCTTTATTTCCAACGTGATTGCGACTGATTAGAAATATGGATATAAGGCTTGATTTTCCTTTCGGCATTGAATTTGTTAATTAGGGAATGTGCTCATTAGTGAATTAGTTAATCGGTGGATTTGTTAATTGCACGCTGTTCTGGAATAACTTGGTAAGCAGCTGCCGATGCCTGATAATGGGAATTCGCAGGGCCAGTCCCAGGACCTTGAAGTAACCTTGAAGTAACCTGGGTTCTGGTACTCCAACCTCTTCAGTCCAGTATATATGTACCTTGATCGCTCAAGCACCTCTGTTATATTGTGATGCTTTCTTCTGATCCACTCGAATGGTTGAAGTGTTGGGCAAGACCTGGCACAAAGGTTTTCCAGCGAGATGGCCTTTCTTTCAAGCCAAGCCATCAGGTCGACTGACAGTCGAAGGCAGCTCGTCTGCAGCACTCTGCCCGTTTAGACCCGGTATCTCCCATGTAAATCTCACTTTGAACCAGGGACTCCCTGAGGGTCTGAGACGTTCTCCTCATTGCCTTCAACGGTTGCAGGCAGGCGCCCTCTCTGCAGTTGTCATTCAGATGGTTCTGCCTGCTTTTAGTTCATGCATTCGATTTCCCTTTTTTTCTTTTTTCCTTCCTTCAGGCGCTCCTGCGTTGTGTAAACATCAGTATGTTGATTGCTGCTACCTTTTGAGCGATTCTGGCTTTTTCTGTTTAACGATGCGCTGCCGCGCCCGGTATCGAACGCGCTTCTTCAGAAAGTTAGCCGGTGCGTGCGACATACAAATGGAGTGCATATTAAACTGTTCAAAGACCACAGATTGAAAGGAGTCAAGCCAGCTGCTCTTGTAACACTACAGTGAATTGTCAACCGCAAACATTCGTATGAGCAGTGATATGGCACACCCATTTGTGTAGAGAGGGTGCGGCCGTATGCAGTATCCCCCTGTATGCCACACACACACACAGGTACAGCCACATACAAACACACTTACACACACACACACACACATACACACACGAAGAGAAGGAATTCTGCAGGTGTGGGGCGGGCTGAAATTTTCTCTGGTTCAGTGAGGAGAGTATGGAATTGTCCCTAATGGATGAAGACAGCCGACGCATTCTTGAGAAAGTTAATTAGCATGCGATTAGTGGCCCTATGCTGACGGGGCCACAGGTTTCAGCTGGGCTTTGAGCCATGGGGGAAGAGGTGGTCCACTGGCAGCAAGGCAACGTGAATCGGCTGTTTTATCCCTTATCACTATCATTACCATTATTATCATTAAAAATCCCACAGCCACACGTCTGCACCTGGGCATGGAAAATGCCAGGGTGAGTGCTCGCGGCAACCTCCCCCTCACCTGCACGGCGGTGAAACGGATCGCTGCCAGTGGGCAGAGGCCCCTTGGTCCATGTAGGAGCATGGTTAGCCGCTAACCAGTAGCAGGCCGTCAAGAGTACACACGCGCATGTCTTTCTGCCACCTGGGAAAACCAGGAGAGCACGGAACCCCGGGCAGATTTTCAATCGCTGCTTGTAAACACCAGAGAGATCGGAGTTCTGAACTTTGAGGATACGGAGTCCCTAATGGGGGTTTGCGTTGCGCTGGGGGTGTGGGGTTGTCAAGTGAATCACTCACCCTGGTGTCACGTTGCTGTTTTCTTCATTGCTTTCAGGGAGAGGCAGGAAAGTTAGCTGTAATCCACTTTTTGCTTGGTTACTTACTCTTGCTTGGTTGTGAAGCTTGCCCATTCCATTTTCAACAGGAAGGGTGAAATAGAATATTAATCACAATGACCCTTTTTTTTTCCTACTGCACAGTACAGCCTTTTGGTGCCCGACAAGATCGCAACTGACAAAGTGGTTTATTAGCATGTGAGGTGCCTGATTTCATTGCCAATTCTCGAAACTGAGTGAGCGAGGGTGTGACCGTGCGTGTAGATCATTCAACTTGTTGGGACATAATCATGCTACTAAGGAACCCCGTGGTTGCTTGGTGCTTTCGCTCTGAAAAGAGTCATTCAGAAAAGGAAGCGAGTGTCCACTGAAATGTAGATATGGACCTGTGTTGCATTCAGAAGAGTTCTGACAGACGTTTAGTTATCCTGATGACTCTGTTACAGAGCAGATTCATCCGCGGTATTGGTTCTGATTTTATACACCTTTCTTTTCCTTCTCTTTTTGCATGATCTCCTTGATGTTGTCGGTGTTGTTTATAGCTCATTTCTAATCTGGGGCGGCTATACATTTGAGTATTGCAAAGGAAAGAGACACTTGCAACTTATACATTTTCAACCCGTCAATCAATACCCAGACTGTTAACATTAGAGATAGATTGCTCAGCGGTTTAATGAAAATGAACAAATAAAATGAAAATGAAAAAAATTGCTATTAAAATGCCACCTCAAGAAATGTAGGGACTCTAATTGGACTGACCTGGATGTTAAGAGGGTGGGGTAAGGCCTACTTTGACCCGTCCGTAGCTACACCTCTGTTTCTAATATGTATGTAATTTTTGACTGATGTTAACAACTGTGAAGCGGGAGAGAGGGGGGGATCGTTAAATCTGTGACTCGAGATTCCTGTCCAATTTAAACAAGCGAGTCAGACTTTTAACAAGCTATTTATTCTGTCAGACACATCAAATACAAGTTCCTGATCTATTCTGTTGAATCTGGGAATAAATTACTGCACCACAGGTCAGCCAATGAACCACGCAACACAGACTGCCCATGTGGTTACTGACACTGACATCCCCTTGTCGGTCTTTCAGCCGTTTTCTTAAAATAATTATTTCACAGTATGTAGTCACAAATAAAACAAAACTCTTCACCACTAACTTATGGTAGTTGTCTTTATTTTCTATAGTTTTTTGCACACATTGCTATCTTTGGTGCTTCTTTACCTAAACAGCCCTCGACAGTGGTGTGTGACACATCTTACTCTTCGATGCAAGGCCCTTCGCCATTCTGCCGAGCATTTCCTCCGGTCTCCAAAACGCCGTTATTATTTTTATTTGTGCCCCAATGGGATGCGGATCCCTCTCCCGTTTGAAAAGACCAATTATGACAACTTGAGCGCACGGAGTGGGAAAGGAGCATGGACCAGGGCGCATTTCCGCCGATTCTTCACTTAATAGCACGCCGCGTTCCCCCCGCTTCTATTTTTATCAGGGTAACCTTCACGGCACCGGAGGCTGCCCTAGCAGGCCAATCTCATTCGGTGACACTGGCCTGCTCGAACTCGAACCCAGGCCTGGAGTGGCGTTCGCCAGCCCATCTGATGGAGAACATGATAATTACGTCTGCTCCACTTCAGGACTGGGTGGCTGACTCCAGTGGAGTGCCAACACGTCCGCCCAAACGAAACGAAGGGGGGGGGGGGGGGGAAATATCCTTTGATTTCCACTTGGGGGCCCACTCGTATACCCACTTACAACCAATTTATTAACCAGCAGACATGTTGCACTATGTAGGGTATCGATAGTCCGTCAACAGGGATGGACACATGTGTTGACACGTGTGTGTCATCTTTGGGCAGTTAGAGCAAACCGAAGCACTTAGAGGAAACCCATGCCAAAAGACAGTGAACTAGGCCATATCTGAACCAGGGCGCTGGTATTGTGACGCATTACCATTAAATAATTATCCGTATTGAAATGTGAGTATTTATGTTTTCATTGTTGTTATTGTTGCAAGGTAGATATTTACTTCCAGCACTTACTAAGCCCTAGTAATACATAACCAATGCGTGATGGGAAAATGTTCAATGCTATATTCCGACACATTAAACTGCCAAACGCTCGTTATGTGTGAAGTCATTACTGCCAATTCAACTTGAGTCCAATTCGTATGCGGACACATTTGTTGAGGAACGGGTCCAGCTAACATCCCAACAAGGATCACCGTCACGCTGGGAGAAACGCTCATTTATAATATGTTCCTGTTGGATCACAACATCGTGGCTGACTAAAGTCTTCTCTGCCATTGCTATTTCAGGAAAATTCGATATCATGTGTGAGGTGAGGGCCAGCCGGGCTCCGAAGAAATCAAAATGTTTAAGCACAAGGTCTACCCATGGTTCACCAGGCCGATTCCACCGAAACGAATAATTGCCTGGAAAGATCTCATCCTGGGATTGGACATTTTCCTGCCGTTAATTTGGTCCGCACTTTAATCACGGCGAGTGTCTGAACCGATGTGCGGTTTTTAAAGACAGATCTCTCTGTCGTGCGCCAAAGTCCTCTGTCCAGATGTCTTAGTTTAGTGACAGCTGCATTTGTAGATGATTCATTTAACTAGCAGTCTGATATCAGAATGAATCCGTTCCAGGGAGGAACTCAGGTGCTGAAAGTTCCCTTTGTGAACAGAACGTGTTGATATTTTCTCTGGAAAGAAAATAAAGAACATACATACAAAATAGAGGGCTGACTGTCATTTAATCATGTTGCGACACTTAAAGAGAAAAGAAATCAATTTACTTAAAGTCGACATTTGCAGAACATGCAATTTCACAGAAAGCCTGTTAAATGAGAGCTGAATTACTATGCATAGCCCGCCGATAAAGAATGTATTCATGTGCAGCTCTGCCTGCATTTAAAGATATTTAATTACGTGATGATTCTCCACAGATAGAGCTAAATGTTTTGTGCCACTTAAGAATGACTGACGGACCGGCTGGTTAGCGACAATAGCACCCTGTACTCGCTCAGAAGAGGATTAAGCTGTGTGGCTGTCACTGCAGCCTGTAATGAACTGCAAAGTAACCGCATTAGGATCAAAACTGATGACTGGGTTATTATTTTGCCCGGTGTTACGGTGGTCTGAAGCACGAAGGGGGCGCTGCTCTCTGCATCTGGCCCGTCACTCCACTAATCGAACCACTCCGGAGTTTGGCGGACCGGAGGACCAGCGCACGCAGAACCGTGACCCATCAACGGTCACATTCAAATCTGACCCGGAGGGAACAGTGAAATCCCCGGGACGTTATTAGTCAAGGGACCTCAGGCGCACCTTATGGAGAGCACCTTATCAATCCAGAGTTGGGTTCTGTGTCTGAATCTGCCCCTTCTCTCCCCCCATCACGACGGCCCCCGTTGTTATCGCCACGGGCTGTTGACAAACGGAGCAGAGAGTGTATAGACGCAGACCGGCACAACAAATTGACATCGTTTGGCATGCATGGACTGAGTTGAGGAGCCGCATTATAAATTGGCACGGGAGGCTGAGCAGCAGAGCAATGCATTAGTCAGACGCCCTGGATGTAATAAAGGCAGGGAAAATGCTCTCCGCAGATTGAGATCTAAAAAGGGTACTGCTGAACAATGTGTTCTGGCAGAACCCGGCTGAACCAGCCGCAGAGATGGTATCGGGCCTACAGGCTTAGCAGAACTAAATGAGATGACATTCACTTTGACAAACAATTTCCCCTCCTCGTTATATGCATAAGACCCAAATGGTTTCCAATTGGACCCAGATAAGATGCCTCAGACAGGTGAAAGGGAAGTTAAAACTTTGATAACGATAGAGGTCTGTAAAGAAATCTGTGATGTTTTGGAACACAGCAAAGCCAGTGATTTGGAATAATAATTTAAATTAACCTGCCAGTACACACCATATTATTGGAACAATGATACCACATGGGAAGGCAAAAGTAAATCGTAATAAATCTTAAATGCATTTGCAGTACCATCATCTTTAGTGACACATCAAACCTTTATTTTTGTGTTGCCATTTGTTTGATATGTTATCACCTATGGTGTGGTCTCTACATCTGTTTAATATCAAATATCTACCTATGGAGCGGTCTCAACATCTGTTTAATATCAAATATCTACCTATGGAGCGGTCTCTACATCTGTTTAATTATAAATATCTACCTATGGAGCGGTCTCTACATCTGTTTAATATCAAATATCTACTTATGGAGTGGTCTCAAAATCTGTTTAATATCAAATATCTACCTATGGAGCGGTCTCTACATCTGTTTAATATCAAATATCTACTTATGGAGTGGTCTCTACATCTGTTTAATATCAAATATCTACTTATGGAGTGGTCTCTACATCTACTGATAAGTTTGTTCTTGTAGTAGCTTTCGTCTCCTCTCAAGATGCCACTGAATCAAACGGACCAGCACTCCCAGATCATATGCTTGATGTCATCAGAGTTTGGAGCTGGTGGAAAAGGGAAATAGCTACCCTAGGCTCATGTGAAACTTGAAACTCAGTGATGGTGGCACCCATCTCCACTCTTAAAATTGATGATGTTTCGGCCCACAAGAAAAAATGAACCCCAATTTGTGCACCTACTGATCCGAATGGACCGAGAGTTGGGAGTGCGAGAAAATCTTCTCCGGGACGTTTTATCGTTCTCCGTGGGAGTCAATGAGATAAAAGCCACATGGTGATCTGGGTAGAATGTGAACAGGGTAACATTTGCCTGGAAACGTATGTCTGGGAACAGGACTGCCTCAGAACACCAAGCTGCTCTGCTCAGAATGTGGGTTCTTTTCGCACTTCCAAAAGCTCATCCTGGAATGATTACAGTGCTATGTTTTTTGGCATCAGCATCCATGGGAATCGTCATCAATCAAAAAATCTAATTTTATTTGTTATAGCGTACTTTTGTAATTAGAATTTGTCACAAAGCATGGAACAGATTGCATTTTCCAGAGGGAATCAAAATAACATAGCCAAGAAGGAAAAACTGGAAATTGTTCCATGTCCCCAGAGGCAGTCGAGAGAACTCTTAAAAAATAACGCAATAGTAGAAACGTACAGAATAAAATTGAACGATAAAGTCAGGAGTTGAGTTGATAACTCAGCAGCTTCAGCACTTTGAGAAAGGTTGGAGGGTAAAGCCAACAGTTAATTAGAGGTGGTTCAAGGTTCTTGGTTCTAGGTTCTTGCGGTCCGGACTACACTGGAGATGATACTTCTTCCATTTAAAGGAGAGGGAGAGGAAAAAGTCAGGGCTCCTGTCACCGGCTGGTAGTTTGCGTTACTACATTTCGAGAAAAAGGTTAAAATAAAATTGGTTGGTCAACTGGAAAGGAGACATTTTCGGAAAGCTGCTGTTTTATCAGCGCCGTTCCATTTGAAATGTAATGGAGCACTAAAACACAGGTTCGCTGACAGCATCATTCTTTCATCCCTGGACTCCCCAGTCCACGGGAGCGTTTCATACATGTGTTCTTTAAACTTAATATAAATAATAATAATAATAACTTTATAAGGGGACACTTACCGAAGTTCAAATTAATTATCACCCCAGCGGCAAAATGGTGCATTTTAAAAATGACCACTCCCTAACCAGTACAGCATACTGCAGTCATCACCTGGGGATATCTGTGTGATTGGTGGATGCGGGGGAATATGGGTTGATAGGGAGCCAATAGGGAGTCAATAAATTTTTCGGGGGTGTTGAAGTATAAAAACATCCGTATGGAATGTATTGCTTTTGCAAAAAAAAAAAAAAAGATTTTGTCAGGGAATCATACTTTTTGGACGTATTTTGTTTGTAACAAATAAAACTTGATGGATTGATTGATTAATGTTTTTAGTTTTTTCCCCATCCATTACATTTTTATTACTCAGTATTTTGATTCCATTAATATCATCTCAGTTATTACAGTCTTAATTATTACATTGCCCCAATAATCAGAAACTACATCAACGAGTAATATCCAATCATTAACTACATCAACAGCATGTAACCCCCATCATTGGATAAGAGTTGCATCATAGGTTGCATCTGCTGAGGAGGAAAATGTTGAACACATGCTGCTGTTATAACAAACATTACAATGGTAGAGAAATCATAAACAGTTTAACATTAGACAAATACATTTGGTTTAATATCTGTTTAAGTAGAATAAACAACTCATCGCGCAACCAAACAGAACAACACATTAAGCCTAATTTGGCCCAGCACATGTGTTCGCTCTACAAATTAGGAAACGTCTCATGGTTGAGGTAATAATTCATTTCACAAACTGTGATTAAAAACAGAAAGAAAAACACAAATAAAAAAGCGTGGAGGAAAACTCAAACCATTATTAAAAGAACTAGATTCGAAATTAAACATCGCTGTTGGTTGAGGGAAATAATTGGCTGTAGGCAATAGGTCGTCCCGTATTTAATTTGACATGATAACGGAGTAAATCCTGTCTAGAATGCGCTCGCCGCGTTAGGCGGCTGCTTTGCATTTTGAACGTGTTTTCAGACCATGGTTACCCCCGCTCTTTATCCGGATGGGTTCAGTTTCTCACTCCCTTCATTTAATCGCCCTTTCAGAATAATGCCCGGGCATTGCTTTAATTGTTGGAAGGGGGTGTAAACCCGGCGACCGTTTGAACAGCCGATTTGTATGTGAAGGTCACGCAGGCTTTCCGGCGCAGTTCAGGAGATTACTCGGTCTGACTCGCAGAAGTGCGTTTCACCGCAAACAACGCGTTACTGTAAAGTCCGAACGAGTTGGTGCAGCAGGATATCGTCCTCTGGAGAGTGTCCCCATTGGTGTTCACTAGCATGACCGCTTGTTTATAACTACTTAAGTAATTGTTCGACAACTTCTTACGGGGCACGTTGTTAGCCTCGCTCAGGTGGAGGACTGTAGCGCCGTCGTCAGTTTAGAAGCTCGTCCGTGATAAGAACTGGTCAACAAATATATTCAAGACCTGTCCACAAATCTATTTATGAGTTTCCCTTTCCGGTCCTTCGCTGACTCGAAACTTTGGGGGCAATTAATAACCGTCAACAAAGTACTCCCTGCAGTGAGCAGCTTGTTGTCGGGGACGTACATGGCGTGTGCCGTTTATGCTGGCTACAATTAGCTAATTAGCTGATTTAATCCAACCGGAGATTTTACAGGCAATGAAATGTAATGCTTTCTCAAGCCTGTCTCTACATCTAGTTTTATAGATATTGCAGCTATATCAGTAAATCTACAAATTATCTCTCTCTCTCTCTCTCTCTCTCTCTCTCTCTCTCTCTCTCTCTCTCTCTCTCTCTCTCTCTCTCTCT
>JAOYSI010002680.1:0-15818 GCA_025775065.1 Hiodon alosoides
ATTTATATATATATATTTTTTTTTTTTGCTAATGCTTCATTAATAATTATGAACTAAAATTAACATTCAATTACAAGTGAACAAGAAAACTTCCATATTTAAAGGCTAAATGGGGTTAATTATTAATTAATGCAACTGGAAGTAAAATTGCATGAACCACAGTAATTAAAAATGTCACTGAGGGAGGACTTGAGTGACTTAGTTGCACTTGTGTAAACTCTTCGTTATCGTTATAAAAGGCAGATTTCTCTATCAGCTGCTGGTGATGAACAAAATGGGCTCCTCATTTAGTCTCATTCAGTAATTAGGAAGAAAAACTGAACTCTGTCTGAACATCCTTTAGAAACGGTTTCGTGGTCTTAGCGAAGGATACATTCTGCATAAAATTTTGAATCATTTAAATTTTGCTCTCTCTGAATCAGATGAGGGACAGTCTAAGGCTGGGTTAACGAAACGTGGACTTTTTCTAATCGAAACCATTTTTGAACCATTCCTTTGATGTATTTTTCTTTTTGTTTTTGCGATGAGAGCAATGGCTGGGCTATTTAGTTAACTGGGTAACAAGACCGTCTCCCTCGCTCCAGTGACCATGTACCCTAACGCAAAGAAACGGTAGGAAGCTCATTTTTGTCATGTATTAAATAGTGAACCATAGGCTGAATTTATGACTGCCCGCAACTCCGGAGTACTCAAGATACGTTTCGCTGCAGAAAGCATGTCATCTGTTCTCTGCTACCTTACCACAGCTTCTCTGTACAATGTAGTGTATTTGATATTCCCCAATATTCCCTTTCATTTTCCATGTCCTTTTTTTTTAAAACAATTGAATTGACTAGGAAAATGAAAAACTTTGCTGGAACTGGCTGTTAGAGAGCGGGAGTGTGGATGGGTTCTCACTTCAGAGAACTCGAAGCCCTATTCAAAAGGTAACGACGATGCCTGTGAGGTGTTTTCCAAAGAAACAAAGATTCTCACTATACACAGGGGTCAGGAAGTGAATAAAGGACAACGTTTTTAAATGAATCGTGTCCAACTGTACAAAAATCACATCAAAATAGCACATCATCGGATTAATTAACGGTTTTATTACCGAAAATCACGAAGCTAAAGTATTGACTTTTAATAGTGTTAAAGAAAAATGGCTGACTTACAGTTTCAGGTATATGGTCAAGCGTGAGGTCGTAACAGCAGAAGTGACCCGTCCGGCTGCATTTTAGCGTTTAATAAAAATGTAGCCTAAGACAATTTAAGGTTGCCATGGCCGCATGGAAATGAGGCAGAGGGGACAACAGGCATGGCTTCTAAAGTGATCGTGACAACAGAAGTGCCTTGTTCGGGCTCATTCGCACGAGAACCAACAATAACTCAGAAACCTCATTCAGGAAAGGTTGTGGAAAATATGGTACACTCAGAAAATGGCTTAAAATAAGGGAGTGTCCCGTGAAAAACTCGACATATGGCCACCCTATTTAAGACCCATTTTAGCAATGTTTTCTTGATAGGATCTGGCTTATCTCATTAGTCTTCACAGTAGACCTGACACCAAAACAATAAAAACGAAAAATAGGAACCATGTGAGAGATGCACGACATTTTTTTTAAACAACATGTTTAACGGAAAGCCCATTCCGTTTCTTCGCCCTGCTCTGTAATCCGACTTGGAGTCCATTCCCCGGGGCCAACGCTTAAATGCTCTCGCCGTAAATCAAATGGAATGAAATGCTTCATGCCCGCTCAGATGAAAGCCTGCTGAAAATTGTGATGTACACACACGCACACACACACAGGAGGTGCCAAAATTGAATAGAAATAGGGTGGTATTAGAACGGGCAGCGCCGGTAGGATAGTGATCGGCGCTTAGGGGAGTCTTATGTCTTTCAGGCTCTACGATAGGCAGTCGGCCCCTATTGCTCTTCCAATCGCTCATTTCTGTGAAGGTGCCTTCAGGAAATCCATCCTGGATGAGTGATGCATGCTCTGTGTGTTTTAATCCCTCTTTAAAAATATATTAGTTCGGCAAAGGGGACACGTTGCCGGCGGACGGAGGGAGACACATGACGCGATTCACGATCGCGATCGTGTTTTTTCAGTCCTGGGGTAAGTTTAAGGTTTTCTCATCCGCAGAAACCCCAGGCCTTTTTGCTTTGGCCTGGTTGACAGATTAACAGGTGGCTGCAGAGACTGCAGAGACGGTGGCCAGTGATGGGCTTGTCGAGAAGAGTTTAGCGATATGCACGTCGGTGATGGCGTCAACAATGGAGATAGTGGGAAAATGGCGAATACTAGGAGCAGCGGATGGATACAGCACAAATCGGCTCGGTATGAAACTATGACGTAAAGCACAACGCGACCAGATAAGGCACTATGGACAATGGTCTGGTGTTGATCTTAATGATGTAATGTTGGGTTCCCAGTTATTGAAAACAGGGACCTTTATTTAAGGGTCTTCCCCCTTTAAGGGGCTGCCTGGATTGCTGAATGACCCGTCTCCCTGCTGATCCAGTGCACCCTTGCACTTTTCGCACACTTTTAACATCACGGCATGCTTGTGCCTTATTGGTAGTTTACAGTCGCAGCACTCACTGTTTCACACATTTTAATTGATTTGATCTGGAACTTTTACTGAGCAAAAAACGCTACCATTCGTTATCAAATAGGAAGTACCACTAATGCTTTCATTTAAAAAAAAAAATTATCATAAAAAAGGTTTTACTTAGTCTTCTTTGGAAGTGTTTGAAAGGTTTTGGCTGGGCAGGTCAAGCACGGGTTTTAAATAAAATAAAATAAAAATAAATAAAATGAGTGCCCGATGTAACTTTATTTGACTGAAGAAATAAGCATTAGGCCCCTGAAAAGGAACTTTCCATCTGCCTCTGTGCTGTACTGACTCTGTGTCGACGGAAACGCCATTGGATGCCATCGCCCTGGCTTGGCTGAGCATGAATGAAGAGGGCTGCGTTGACATAACACACGATGGACCGCTGAGCGTTAACAAAGGCACGCGCCTTCACGGGTCAACCCCCAATTCCCCCTTTATTCCACGGCGCACATACGCGAGGCATAGCCTGGTTTCACAGGAATGCAGGCTGTAACACGGAAATGGGTCATACCTGTCAACTTTCACACATTAGGTGTGAGACCCACGCGCTGGCATGCTATTTTATCTTACCTGTATCGCCTTGCAAATCTCACAAATTTTACGCAACATTTAGTTTTTTTTACTGGGAATCTTTCCCCCCGGTAGTGGTCTACTTTAACTGCATGGATGCCCTGATTTATTACGGTTGTTTTGAATTTGTGAGCTGGTTGTAAAAGGCCAAACAAAGGTGCCACCGCAGTCACCACTTTCCTTACCGGGCGGGAACCCAATACAGCGCCCTTTCGCACCTGCCCGTCTGGCTTGTCTCCGCCACTCTGAGTGGCTGACTCGTCAGACCCAGAAAACAAAAACGAAAACACACAAAGAAATCCATGAGCCATCTAACGCTCACAGCACGCACAGCTAGCAAATCAGCAACCCTCTGCTGTTTGGTATTAATCATTGTTTTGTGTGTTTCGTTTCATTTTTGGGAATATGGATGCGAATTTGCTTTACTACGATGTACTGCACATTCAATCATGAACGTTTGTAATTCTCCCTGGTCCCTACCAAATAAATACATGAAAAACAAAAGCAATTAGTCTAAGTACTCCGATAGGACAGGGGTGAAGGGTGCATTTGTCTGCTTTTCGTCTGCAGTGCACTGAAGTACTGGCGGAAAAGCAGCGACATTTCCAATCAGAAATCAAGTGGCAGAGCCCTAGGAATGCATCCTCTGCCATATCAAACAGCTGTGATGTCAAACCGATGTTCGAACAGCTGTGATTGGTTAGTACGTAACTGCGCACTCACCACATTTTCATGTCGGTCTCCGGTTTCAGCACACCTTTTTAAAAGCTGCGGCTGTGCTGGCTCCACCCCAACGCACCATAAAATATTGCGACATTGGCTTGGCCCCGCCTCAACTTCCCAACGCTTAGTGCCTGCGTTAGGCCAAAACAAACATTGACTAAATATTTAGATTTTGTGCATTCCGTAGGTCACAGATAGAATGGCAGCAGGTTCCTTGCCTAAATGCGTTCCTCGACCGATTGGTCTGATGGCTTTTACCGCTCACCCGAGGTATCACGTTCCTCCAGCCAGACTGGAAAAAGGAGACACATAGACAAAAAACTCATGTTTTAGTACTGAGAGCCTTTTAATTTTTCCCTGGGTTGGTTACTCTGCCGCACAAGGCTATCGCGCTCCTGCAGTTAAAAATGGAAACGGGTTAAAATTAGAACGGCGGTCAATAAAGTGGGCCTCGAAAGGAATGTCACGCAAACAGCTAGGCGCGCGTTTGTCTGGCTGCGCGCGCGTGCGTACGTGTGTGTGTGCGTGTGTGTGTGTGTGCCTGTGTGCGTGTGTGTGCGTGTGCGCGCGCGCGCGTGTGTGTGTGTGTGTGCATGCGTGTGTGCGTGTGTGTGCGTGTGTGTGTGTGTGTGTGTGTGTGTGTGTGCGTGTGTGTGCGTGTGTGTGCGTGTGTGTGCGTGTGTGTGTGTGTGTGGTGGTGTCCTGTGTGTGTGTGTGTGTGCGTGTGTGTGTGTGTGGGAGAGTGTATGTGTGTGCGTGTGTGTGTGTGTGCGTGTGTGTGTGCGTGTGTGTGTGTGTGCGTGTGTGTGTGTGTGTGTGTGCGTGCTTGCCTGTGTGCCCTCGCTTTGCACGTTTGTCTTGTTTGATCTCTTGGTATTTTTTGTCATCCCCCAGAATAATGATCATGCCTGTGAGTATCTGTTTACTGATCAGTAGCACGTGGAGCAGCTGGTGTATCATAGCTTTGGTACTTATATCTAGAAAGATTCAGCGTCAGATCAAGGGAAGGGCGCCGCTCTTATATCTTCCAAAAGGTACTCATTATGAATATACCGCATGGACTAAAGTGCAAAAGTATAAAACCACATTATACGCAAGTCACCCTGGAGAATAAAGTCTGCTACTAAATTTGATAAAACCAATGTGACTTCAAGCATTTCCTTTACACTGTATTCAACTCTTGGCTTTAGTGGAGGGCATAGGGTGCTGGTTTATCTCAAGGACACCTTGTCCCCTGGACCACTCCATCTCCCAGTGCCCTGTCATGCCTTCACCAGACAGGCCTGGTGATGGGCTGGGGTGCACTGCTCTGTTTGACTGTGCGAAACACAAACGCTGTGTGACAGTGAGTTTCAGGGAGCTTAAGTTTTGACTTCACAGAAGTCATTCCAGCCAGCTCTGTAGATTATCATCAGCTTCTATCCAATGGAAAATGCAATCTCTTCATAATATGTCAGCAATATAAAAAATAATAATTTTCACGTTAAATAGCTTCCTTACTGCCAGGACAAAGTTCCCTCCCTTGAATAAATGTGGCTTTATCAGGGCTATACAGAGTTTTCTTTTTTTTTTCCTGCTTGCTTGCCTGAGTATTTGTGTGACCAATAGGAAGCTTCCCAGCTGGGGCTCCATTGACTTCCACTTGGCTGGACACAAAATGGCAGTTTAGCAATCAATCGAATGCTTACTGAATCTTTATTTATGACACTCGCGATGGAGTTGCTTCTATTTTTCTTCCTTGCAGAAGGGGTCATTGAGAGAGAGGGGGAGAGATAAATCAATATATTTTTATAGTTGCACATTATGGAGTGTCAGCTGTAAAAGTCTATATCTCAGTCTTTCATTAATCAGCATGTGTCTTAGTGGCCTCGGTTTTTCAAATCGGAAAACAATATGAACTCCAAAACAAACAAAACAGTCACTTGTGTTTTAAGGTAAATGTGTTATTGCATCAACCCCGTCTACCAGTATGCCAACCTGTTCAAAATCCCTAATGGATATCTGTACAGCAGCGAACCTATGTGCTACTGGACCATATCTCTGCTACCGGAGTCGTTGTGACTTTGACTTGGGGTGAGCGAGGGGTTTATTTTGTAGGGCCGGACAGAGGTGATTCAGCACATTATTTGTGTCGTTTTCGCTCCTGTCGTTTTCGGCTCATGTAAACTAGTTTCTGTCTTGAAGGTGGAGCAGGTTGTGTTGGAATGCGATGTGATTGAGTCCACTTTTGCCAGTGTTTTCCCATCAGCGGCAAACTGATTCAACTCCTGGAGAAGGGAGAATTACTGAGTACTTCTGTGGTACCTAGCGGTTGACAGTGATGCTGTTTAGGTTTCATGGATCCCCAGTATTCTAGAGGCGGGTGGACCAGGTGTGAGGCCCATTTCGCAGCTAACCTGGTTCCATGTTCCTCTTTGTGGATGCCAGACATGAGACCTCGTGGGTGCAAGCCAGCTCTCATTGACTGGATTAAAGCATTAGGGGCCCCAGGTAAATTGGGAAAACTGTTATGACACTGTCTTCTAAGGATATATTTAAAGAATTTAAAGGTTTTCCTGGGGAGCCGGTCTAATAGAATCTGACTTTTTCTTCAGCATTTATAATAAATATGCCACTTGGTTTAGTCTTCAGCGGGTTTCACTGCAGAATAGAAGAGGAACTGGAAGTCCCACGTCGCACATACATTTAAATCCGGTTATGACAAAACAGTTTAACCATCAAACTGAGATACCAGCACACAACCAAAAATAAATAAAAAATGGTTCTGAATGCTGAACGTTGAATCATTCAGTGCGGGCTAAAGAGGTGGAGTGTTTGGTGATGTGCATCATTGCTGACACCTTCACAAGCAATGTATTAAATCTAACTTTGTGCCATTGGCTTAGCAGGCAGTGTGTAGAGTGGTGGCTAAGTTATTGGACTCGTGAACGGTAGATCAAATACAAGGATATATTTTGCCCTGGTGAAATGTGCTTCACGTTACTTCAAAACCAATGCAGTTCTGCATATGGACATAAAGTAAAATGGTATGTTACGCAAGTCACTCTGAATAAGGGCTGAAAATTAAATGTTATAATTAAATACATGTAAACGGCTTTATAGACATTCCCCTTTGTTGTTAGGTGGTTTGACTTATTGCTTCATGTGGTGTCCCAAAACCGCAAGGGAGACTGCAATAGCTTTTTAAATTACTGGACAATGGGGTAAACCGCAGCTGTAATACACATATATGAGTACAGTAGTACAGAAAAGTCAGGGTGGCTGCAGGTGTGTGGAGTACAAAACTGACTCCTCTTCAGAGAATTTCCTGTCTTTCTGCAATCTCAGCAGCTGTTTCTTTTTCCCCACTGAAGTCTGGTCTTCTTGGTGAATGCCAGAACATCTCGAAACCTCTTCTAAATGTAGTGGAGATGTTTGCTTTCCTGTCCTTCATTGTGTAACACCGCCAGCATGCCGTAAAACCCAAAGACGGTCAGAGAGAGTGTGGGCATCTGACTGCGTACATAGTGCCTCTGTACGTGGCATAGCATTCAATGCACTGGTTTTACTGGTTATTATAATAATGTTTTTCAATATTAATCTCAAAGAACCTTGGTTTTGGGAAGGATACATAAGTGAAATTTATGTCAACGTTTAACATTAAGTATCTCTAAATCCTATGTATGTACATCGCAGCTACTGCGTACATAACTGCGCTTAATTAAACATTTCTTGTGCAAATTAGTAAACTTTTATCGCGATTTATTTTGAAAGCGTACTCACTTGGATTGTGAATGTCTTACTGACTGAGTACAGCGTTAATACTCATAATAACGTAACACAGTAACTGCTATGCAAATAAACAGTATGTAGAGTGCTACCAAATGTGTCTGACGTAATGCTGAGTTGGGAATGTAAGCTTACAGCTTGGACAAATGTCTGCGGTGTCGTGTTGTAAGAAATCAGATACAGGCATGTGGGTAAGTTTCAGTCTCGTCTTCATTTTGGGGGTAGCTGAGTTTGTGCACTCCAGAAAAACAAACTGATGGCGTCAGGAAAGAAACTTCATATTTCAATTTTTTTTATTTTTGTTTATTTTTACACAGATTGAAAGCTCTAATCACCCTCTATGTTCGGTAATGTTTCATTACCTATAAGAAATTTTGGAGTTTTCCCACGACATCAACAAATATTTGGAAGAACAATTTACCTGATTTTTGCATTACGGGCAGGTTGAGCATAAAACATAAATTTAGTTTAGTATTTCTATTGTTATTTAAGTTTGCCTCATATAAAACTACTATAATAACAAATAATGTGTTTAATAAACTATAACTTAGTTATCAGGATATACACAATCATTTCACTTATGTTCTTTTTTTGAAGACTCACCTCTAGAGACTGGTACGGATCAGAGGCTTGACACGGACGATTTTATTCAATACTTCCATCGGACACTTTTTTTTTTGCATCCAGGTATGTTTAGAGTATTACATTTTTCACTGCTATTTATTGCTCTTTCTAGACCATCATGTTAAAAATAAATAGCCCATCTATACGATGGTGCTGTATCAAGCTTGTGCTGTTGAAGACTTGTTCACGACATCGTTTTTTCCACTGCAACATTCAACGGAGGCTAAACGAGCGTTCTCCTACCGGCTTCCCGAGCTCCTGCAAGCTGGTAGCACCATCAAGAGGGGCGCGCCTCTCCTCCAATCGGTGCTGATCTTCCTGTGAGGAGTGTGTGCAGTCAGCGGTGTGGAAAAGGGAGTGACCGGGATTGGAGGAGACTAAGTGTGCTTCCTAACGCTGGTGGGAGTCAAGGTGACGAGCCGAAATGCATCAACCCAATTGCCGATTCAAAATTTGGAAGAAACATGGGAAAGATAACTGGTGATTCCAAATTAAAGGAGAAAAAAAAATGTATTTAAAGAATCTACTCATTTTGTTCAAGTGAAATTAGACATCACCCTTGTAAATCTGTATTCTATTGCAACAGTTCCAGGAAAAATAAATGGCAAAACAGCATATATACTTATATAGTCAAAAGAATTCCCCCTGAGTTGTACAACACGTTTGCTCAATGAAAGCCATCTATCAAGGTCTGGTTGGCTAATAAAAGTTTCAGCCTTGAGGTAGCAGAAATTAAAACCTAATAAAAACATTAGTCAATTACCCAATGCTGCGTGCGTGAGGACAAGATAAACTACACTCCAGTGGTTAATATAAAGCCCTCAGAAGCTAACCAGGTCAGAGGAAGATACTGTTATGGTAGCCAGTGCTTAAACATTTTAACCTGTATTGGCTGATAATGCTATCCAAGAACAGGTTTAGGATAGCAACACTCTTTAAATTACCAATTATGCCAAAAAAAATCACATTTGGAGTTTTGAAAAAAAAGAAGTACTTTTTAATGCTGAATTGATCTTAAAATATATTACACTAAAAAATGGTTGTGAATTAAATGAAGATAGCTACACTGTGAAATCAAGGAACAGGTCATGGCGGGTCTATATTTACACCGAAACTAGATTTACTTGAATTTTCTTTTTGTTGGAAAAATGAACAAGCCTGTCGGTTATGAGAGGACAGTTTGAATAAGTCCAAAGGCTCGGAATCCGAAATTAGCCGCATGGTGTGATGTTTCCATCGTCTGAGAGCTCTGCTTATTGGGTTTACCTCTCGCCCACTCTGTTCTAAACAAGTTTGCACCTCCCCCCACCAAGAGGAGACTTTAAAGAAGACCGCTTCAGCAGTTTATGAACCTCTGGATGAGCTTTATTGATCAGGTTTGTACATTAAAAATCACAGTGAAAGAACAACCGCTTTACTTATGCAAGGACTGTCCTTCCTGACACTCCTCCCAGCCAGCAAGACAAAATCCATCTCTGGCAATAAAGCAAAATAAGCTTCTCCCATAACGACTATAAAAATGATTTATACACACATATGTATATATAAATAAAATGTATACTCACCTTGGTGATAAAGCTGTTCGCAAAGCCTACACAATAATATCTTCAGTAATCCCACACATTGCAACACAGTTGTTATTAGGTTGCAATGGCCTAAACGTGAGGTTACCGGCTGGAGAAAAAGAGGAAGTTGGTGGAAGAGTATCTCCCTGGGCTGGGGAGTCTTGTTCCGGAAGGTTCTCTGGTTGGTTTGTTTGTCCTTGAACCGGTGAGAGCGGTCCTGTCCACTTTTCTGCCTTCCCCCAAACATCTGGAGTGATCAATGCACAGCTACAGCTGGTTGAAGGGGACCAAATCCATAGAACAGTTGATTTGGTTCCATTTTACCAGCTTTAGCAAAGCATTTTTGAGCCCTGACGCAGCCTCGGATCTGTGGCTGCGAGGTCAGAATCTGCGATGGAGAAAGAAAGGGAGGTTTGCGGGACGGAAGAACGGGAAAGGGGACGGAAGGAGAGTTTTGTTAATAGTGTCGCAGTGTGGCCTCTCAACACCGACAGAGACCTGAAGTATGCAGACAAACTGAATTCAGGCTGAATTTGTGTATTTGTATTTTTGTGTATTTGGAGTATCTGGAGACAGAAAAAAAACACTCCCCTGTAGTGTAACTTATGCTTTATCAGTGCTGTAGGGAGAAGTCCAGACTAAACTCTTTTCTGACTGAATTTACAGAAGAGGAGAGAACATCAGAGCAGATGAAAAGAGAAAGGACTCTAACAGCTGATAGAGCAGAGTTTATAAACGATGGCTGCAGACAAACTTACAAAAACTACAAATTTATCACGGCCTTGTCAATATCGCTAATGAAGCAGGAAGGTCCGACAATGTGGGAATTAACTCCGATTGACCCCTGCCACTATCCTTCGCTCTTTATTTTTCCTCTCTCATTACCTCTGTCCACTCCGACTCTCCCGCTCTCTCTCTCATTACCTCTGTCCACTCCGACTCTCCCGCTCTCTCTCTCATTACCTCTGTCCACTCCAACTCTCCCGCTCTCTCTCTCATTACCTCTGTCCACTCCGACTCTCCTGCTCTCTCTCTCTCTCTCTTTCTTTTTAAAATGTATTTCTGTTAGTCCGCCAGTCGTTCTGTCCGTCTGTAACAGATTCGGAGAACTAAGAACTGCTTTTCTGGCATTAAGTTTTATTAAAATCAGCCGTTAGGCCAAACCTCCCCCTTACTTTCAGTTTTGAAAATACATATTATTTATAGTCCATAAAGACCAGAGAGATCAATATATACAGTATAGCATACACTCTCTCACACACACACTCTCTCACGCAAACAAAAGTCTGTTACGGAGGGAGAAAAATCACAGCTAGGCTAAAACCGCTAACACAAACATGAACGCTAACAGTAAACCAGCTGCAATCAGCAGAATTATAGCCTCACGTATTACAGTCCGGAGTCCACCCTCAGACAATCAGAATACAGCCATTGCAAAATATGAACGTATGAAGACTGACACTGAGAAATAGAATTACTTTTATGAGTGCACTATGATATGCTGACACGCTCAGAATTACGACATGGGTTTCTACAGAAAGCACCGAATGAGCAAAGTGCAATTTGTGCCTTGGTCCAGATCCTAAGCAGAAGAAGACAGAAGAGCATTTTCCAATCTCTATCCTCAGGTAACATATTATATTCACTAGGTGGAGCAAAATCAGATAAGAAGAAAAAAATTAAAACACTTGACTAGTTAAACAATAAGACGGGCCCCACTACTGCAAGGTCAATGGCAAATAGTCTCACAAAACCCGACAAAGGTTTTCTAACCTACCCTGGATTTAGTTTTTATTTATTTACAGAACTTAGCAATGCTGCAGAAAAGATTTTGCGTCACGCATGGGTTGAATTGTTCGGTTAAAAGTACAACGACGCTGGCCAGAATGAGGGAATGAAGCGATGTGGTTCTCATGAGGCAAATCCAATTTGTACTTCTGTGATTTATTCCAGGTAGAGACGGGTGAGTTTTCCAATGATGCGTTTTCATGTTCTTTTTAAAAAAAGAATCTTTATTTTTGCCTTTGCTTTCCTGCCCTGCGTTGAAAACACAAATGTTTCCACTGTTAGCTCCACCTGCTCCCCAATCACGTATCTATGTTTAATAAACTCACATTGTTTCACATTGAATGCAGTACTTTATCTTTAAATAAGCCCGTGTTGCTTGATAACGCCATCTGAGATTCAGAAAATGCTCAGGAGGAGGCTTTTAAAAAGCACACGTTGAATCCCCTCAATACCTTTACTCATCTGTATACATTACTGCATGCACACATATTAAAAAAAACAAAAAAAAACAACCTTGCATGCCGTTAACAAGTATATACAGAAACAGAGACACATAAGAGGGTTTTTAATTGGTAGAAAAAACAAGGTCAGCAAGGGCGTGTCTCCCATTAGTGACCTGGCTACTGTAGAGGAAATATAGGGCTGGTGTTATTATTGGACAGGACGCATCCCGGCACGGAGAGAAGTATGGACGCTGCTGGGTTTCGGCTGTCCCCAGAGTGGGGCACACAGAGGTTGTTGCCGAGGGGCCCCTGACAGCTGGGAATGGGGCGCTATGAATAGAAAGTGTACCGACGCCCTGACGTCCCATCCCACTACGCTAGGCCCCTCTGCCTCATTTCACTACAGTCTTATTTTAGCCATCTGGGCTAAGCACCCTCCCTTGCTCTTTTCTCTCTCGCTCCTTGTTGGGAAAAGGCCTTTTTGCGCAGCCCTGCATGGAGAGTGGCGGCCCGACAAGCCCAGCGCATACCTGTCACGGCCGGGCTTTAAGAGCGAGGACATCTGTTTGGTCACGTTGCCTCCCGAGGCCTCCCAGATCTACAGCTCTCATCACTTCTTCAACAGGACGATGGCTGTACCCGCGGGGCGTTTAAAAAAATAAATAAATAAATAAAACATTTTCCGCTGCTCAGTGGAGAGGTTGATGTGCTGTTGTAGAGGTCTATGTCACTTGAGTACGGACTGAATCTTCTTAGACAGCTGGTTGTTGCCGTATTTCATTCTTGTTGAAAGGCCCTGGCACGTCATTGTCCGTGTGTGACGGATAGAAACAACCAGTCAATCACATCAATTCGCTCTCCACACCATAACGGGTCAAAGTTACATTTGAACTATGTCTTCGGAAAGGACTCCGTTTATTTACAGTATCTATTCCTCGCAAAACACTTCGTGATCGGCAAGGCTGTCCGAGGACGCGAGCGGGCAGGGGACGCGTCCTGTCGCATTTTTACGTGAGTGCGGCCTACGCTGGGAAAAGCCTGGGGTTGAGAGTTTTGTCCGAAGCCCAGCTCAGACTCCCCGGGTGTCAGGAAGGAGGGAAGAGGTGCTGCAGTGCAGTGCATTGCTGGCTTCTCTCCCCTGCATTGGGACGTGAGCTGCGCCCCGGCTCTGACTCAGCACTATTTCCCCGTCTGATTGGTTGATCTACGGAGGAGATGGAAACTGTAGGGTATGATCCATTCACGCTCAGCCCTTTGATCTGCCACAGTCTACTGTGCTTCTTTATGTGCCGACATCGCTTTGACAATCAGAACGTTCTCAGCGCTTGGAATTTTAAACGTCGGGAAGTTACACATTTTTAAAAAAAAATTGGTTTTTCGATCTGTTCCATTTCCCACTAAAACAACAATATTGGTGTTTCTTAATCTTCTAATCTGCGGCACTTCTTAAAAATCAATCCCAATTGAGAGAATGTTATTGTTGAGATTGCAATATAGGGGCGGCAATTGTCTTTATCATTTCAACATGCAAGGCTGCTGTTGCAGCCAAAAAAACCTTCCTATGGGTCAATGCAATCTTGCTTAATAGCAGTTTAGTCTTCGATGCAACATTTTTCTTGTTGGGCTCGACAGTTTCAAATGAGATTGCTGAGTCTCGCCCCTCGATAATGCTTTTACAGGGGCTGGCCCAGTGCTGTTGAGTTCCAGTGCAGTAAAACACAAGAGAGGGCTGTTAAACCGTGCCACTCAGCTAACGGTCAGACCGCCGTCTCCGGTACGGATGGGAAATAATTAATTTATTTAGCACTAATTGCCCCCAATCACAGCCCTGTGTCCAGAGGTAAGCAGAGAGAGAGGAGAGAAAGTCAAAGAGAACCAAGAAGAAGCAGTTTTAAGGTCTTTTACGTGAGGAGCAGTTTTTACAATGCAAAGAAAAGACAGACATTTAAGGAAGGGATTTTTTTGCGTTTTTTGCGTTTGCAACAATGGTAATTCAGAACAGGTTACCTGCTCCCTTGTTCATGTCAAACAAAAGCTTGACACTGGTGAATGGCACAACCAGCTGCCGCTCAACTGCTCCACGCAACTTCCCCTCATCTCCCCCCCGGTCCTTCCCCGCTTCCTCACATGCTGTGGAGACTCAGATGTTTTCCTCACATGCTGTGGAGACTCAGATGTTTTCCTCACATGCTGTGGAGACTCAGATGTTTTCCTCACATGCTGTAGTGACTCAGATGTTTTCCTCACATGCTGTGGAGACTCAGATGTTTTCCTCACATGCTGTGGAGACTCAGATGTTTTCCTCACATGCTGTGGAGACTCAGATGTTTTGGCCGTGCTTTAATGGGAGCGCAAAGGCTCGTCGGTGTGAAATTAATCCATCACGTGTAAACTTCAGGAGGACACTGAACGGAGATGGCCCCTGTGAAAAACATCGTGCACTGTGCCGTTTCATTGCAGGGTTCGTTTATTTTGTTCAGTTTTTGCTTTCTGTTGCTGTTTTTTCTCTCCTCTAAAAAGGGTTGCCTTTTGTATATTCGCATGGGAATAAGACAAAATATCAGGAAAATGCTGAGAAATATCAAAAGACTTAATCAAAACTTTGGCAACCTGCTACCGCACTACTCTCAATGGTGTTTTATATATTTTTTTATTTTGTTTACAATACAATCTATTTCTGCATTGCATGCACCCTGAAACGCTGAAAAACCCCCATACTGGCATTGTCTGTTGTCACCTGACCTCAAATGGCTACACATCCAGGTCATTCAGTTCCACCCAGTCAGAGTCCTCCCAGTAAATACCTTTTCGCTTGGCATGGCTCTCTGGATCCAAACAAAGATCCAAACTGTTTGTGCCACCCGACAACTACACTATGGCTAAGTTTTTACCGAGCTATAAAAGATTTGTAGCTGATCAATAACATTGGAACGGATGGTTGAGGTTCAAGTGGCTCACATTGCAAACATGGATGGAGATGGATTTTTGTTATCCCTTGGGCGTAACCATGTAAGCATTTTTAGATTGTTAAAACACGTACTGTGAAATAAAAATTTTAAAAGGCCAAAAATAAAAAGAAGACATTTTATAGTGCAAGAAACAATTTAAAGTGCATTCTGAAGTAGCTTGAAAAACTCTACGATGACCGGGATTCAGTCCTGGCACAAATGCTTGACTAAATAATTATAATGTCGAACAAGTTGTTGAACCCAGGAGACAAAGCGCAGGATGCTGGGCTGAAGAACAAACGATGAGCAGAGGATCAGACTAGTACAACGTCACTGGACCAGACTAGTACAATGTCACTGGATCAGACTAGTACAACGTCACTGGATCGGACTAGTAAAACCTCACTGGATAAGACTAGTAAAACCTCACTGGATAAGACTAGTACAACGTCACTGGATCAGACTAGTACAACGTCACTGGATCGGACTAGTACAACCTCACTGGATCGGACTAGTACAACGTCACTGGATCAGACTAGTACAACTTCACTGGATCGGACTAGTACAACCTCACTGGATAAGACTAATACAACGTCACTGGATCGGACTAGTACAACGTCACTGGATCAGACTAGTACAACGTCACACACACACTAACACACACACTCACACACACGCACACACACACACATACACTCACACCACTCACACAAACACTCACGCACACATGCACTACACACACACATACTCACACTCACACACACACACACACACACACACACACACACACA
>JAOYSI010002681.1:2821-15818 GCA_025775065.1 Hiodon alosoides
TGATGAGGGGGAAACCGCAGAGAGGCCGACCGTCACCGTCTCCGCCGGTCCAGAGAGAGAGAGAGTCGAGAGGCAGCATGATGAAGGGGAAACCGCAGAGAGGCCGAACGTCACCGTCTGCAACGGTCTCTCCATCTCTCTTCTCACAGCTTAACGCAGCCCTGCCTGCACTGAGCACCAGTAGAATGTCAGCCTTCTGCTGTTTTCCATCCGGCAAGCCCATTTCAGATGTTAGTGTTAGGAAAGGTCCTGGTATAACAATGACCCCAACAACTTTGTGTATATGGGACAGGTAATCATTTTTTTCCAGTTATTTTAATGGATTGCAAATAGATAACAATCTCCATAAACAAAACTGACTGTCTGGAATGAAAACTGCTTGGATTGTCTTGACTATCTGCTAGTGTTTCATCAGATGTTTGAGGTGAAGGATGTATTCTGTACAGTTAAATCTTTCCGTTTATTTATTTTGTTTCCTTTCTACGCTCTACTTCACACTCTTAGTAGAAAGCTGTGATTTGCTTTTTTGAGATACGGAGTTAGTCTTTATTGGGATTACGGCATGATCCCCTCTTATTTCACCGTATGTTACCGTCAAAGCACTCATCCACCCGGTCACACGCGCTTTCCGACGCTGATGAATATGCATGAACCTCCTCTGAACCAAAGCAGTTTTTTCACCCTCGGCGTTTTATTATTTATCAGTTTTAAAGAAATTGGCTCTCCATCGACAGCAAAGCGGGCGCCCTGACAGTGGCCTGTGGATCGTTTGTGCATCAACTGAGTTCAGTGCTGGACTCGTGTTGATGATCCCAATTGGTTTGATTTATGAGCAAACAGGGAAAAAAACACAAGTTTAAATGAAATTGTCATTCTTAGGCCGTGCTGTGGACGTGCGTGCGTGCGTGCGAGCCACGTGTTGGGCTGGAGCAGTTGTCGACAGCCTCACACACAAAGGTTAAAGGTTGTGCACGGATTAAAAAACCGCTTTTCAGCTGGAGTTACCCTACATTTTGCATGTTGAGGGGTAAACCAACCACTTCAAAGGTACTGTGCACCCACCATTTAGTTTGCAGTGCTTATAGGCGATGAAAGTTAACGCCAGAATGATGTTGTTCTGTGCCGTATCCCCATCCACCTTTGAAGTGCAGAGTGCAAAATACCAATTACAGACCACTACTTATCAATAAAAGCTGTGAGTGTTATGGTTGACTGCAATCATCCCCAGTGTTGGTTCAAGTGTTTTCTCATGCTGGTGGTTTCATGTAAATATGCCAGTTAACTAGTCAGAGAGAGTCATACTTTTGTCATAACCGATATTCTTTTATGATTGTAGAACTTTTATTGTAATTTAAGTCTAATGTGAATCAGCAGGACTGGTGGACATTTGTTTTACCATTTTAGTACAAAGCACTATAACCCCACCCCCACCCCCGTCCTAAAACCTGTTAAATTCTTTAAAAAAAAGTAAAATGTTTGCACAAATCATTAGAAGTACTACTATTGTCCTTTTTAAGTCTGCCCAAATCTTCTAAAAGATAAAACAAAAAAAAAAAACACGTAAAATTTCTAATATGCATCAGTGTCTCTTCCCAGCCCTTCCTAGCTATGCGCTAAGTACGTAGCTGTTGACGTCAGTAATTAATCTGTCGTTCGTTTTTGATGATCTGCCATGAAGGCAAGATCGGGGAAGTTTGGGGGGGCGGGGGGGAGTCTGAGAACCTAGGTACAGAAGTTTGGTGTGGTAAACTGTAACACTCGATGTCAGTTTCCATCACTTTGATTTGCTTTTGATTTTGTTTCTGCAGTGCAGAGGCATTTACTCCAGTACCAGAGAGTTCTTTCAGCTCCGTGTACCCAACACCACCTCCAGGGATGGAGAAATCAGAGCCATACCATGAGCTGTGTATGTTAGGTCTTTCCTGTCTTAAAGCTGAGGTAAACGCTAACGTTTACAAGCAGTCTAGTGAACAAAATCTCAATATGAATGGAATTAAATGTAAATATTTCTGTAAATATTGGTTATTGGAAAATTAGAATTGTGGTCTACTTTTCTGAATCCAATCCTATTTTAATTTTTTACTGTATTTCTCAGTTGTGATCTTTGAAGTTTTTTGAAATTTAAAAAGTATAAAAATGGCAGAAAGCAGTTTGTACCAGTTTCAAGAATGTTACCTGTAAATAATTTTAACTCCAATAAAATTGCTACTTTGAGTATACCATGCTTTCATTTGCAGGCTTTTTTCTGTGTATGTGGGAGGAAGAGGGCTTTTAGCGCTTCCTGCTTAATGCTAATCTTTCACAAATGCTAATGTTAATACAAACCTTTTTTTGAAAGAACACTGCTTTACTGTTAATGGTGAAGTTGAGGTTGGGGGTGTGTTTTAGTGAGTAGCTAGGGGCAGGAGACCACCGACATATCGAACAGACAGATGGATGTGTCCCCCTACCCCACCAAGTTTTTTTTCTTCTTGTCTTCACTGGGTGATGGGCGAGCTTTATAAATCAGACCTGTGAAGTAATTTAAAATGCTCCACAGAGAGGCTGTTGAAACATTAATGAAGGACCATAATCACGTTGTCCGTGAAGTTTAATCTCTCTATCAGTTTACAGTCCTGAATCATGTGATTATATGCCCACCTACACAGGCAGTCGCGCACACACAGACATACACGTGTGTGTTGCAGTCGCGTAGCCCAGATGGGATTTGAATGAATGCACAAGGACATTTGCAGCTGCATTCACGACAGTCACACGTTCACAGCAGGAGACGAGGTCCGGCTCATCCTGCAATTTGAGTTATTAAAAAGGCATGAAGCTGTACAGAACGCGTGTAAAAGTGGGTCGGCGGACACACCGCCAGATTTTGTCCCGCCAGCGAGAAGCAGCGACAGGGTGCAGTCAGACGCGGTTTAATAGGCGTGGCAATGCAGTCAGACTGATCCCCTTCAACGCCCCGCTGAGATCAGAAGGAAGGCCTGTTGAGAAACTTCAGGAACACGAAGAAACTGCCTCCGAGCTAGAGATGCCCCCCTCACCCTCTCTCTTTGTTAGCTAGCGAAAAAAAACACGATTGTGAACACTGGCGTGACCCGGCTACGTGTCTGCTGGGGAGGTCTCAGGCGTTCAGCTGAAGATCTCCGGGGTGCTAGTTTGCTGGTGATTGTGCCTTTCCCTCCCGCGGTGTTGCTTGGGTCTGATCGTTTAACAGGGATAGTTTTATTAGTGACGACTCGTGACACTGCCACAGATTGCTCGGTGTCCCGTTAATGTAGCACAGCAAGACGCCGTCACTCGGGAATCCAACCCTTCAATTCGCAACCAAACATAACTCTGTGCTCATTAAAAGTTGTAAAAGTGACATTAGCGACGCGATCGGCTCTAACATCTTAAGTGCCTCCGTCAGGGTTTCGTGCCGCCTTGCCTTTAAGTACAACAGCTAATAGGAAATCATTTAGCTGCTTTTCGAACCATTTATTTCACAGTGACATACTGAGTAAATAAGCAAGAAAACACAGCGTGTCTATCTGGAAATACATTTCTGTGAAGAATAAAGCAGACCTCAAAGACAGATATTTGCATTGTCTTGCATAATTGAATCATGGAGATACGCAGGAGGAATTAATATTAATCTTTCCCTCCGGCGCTGTGAGCTGTTTGAGGGGGGGTTCTGCCTGGAGTGAATGCAGTCCTCACTAAGAGAAAAATTGAGCCTTCTTACCCAGTGGCCAAACTCATTGATACTGAGCACAGATACTGTTCATTGGAAGGTGTAGTTTGTTTGTGGATTTTACTAGGCGCCCGTTAGCCGAGCCCGCCTACTGCCACCCAACTGTTGAGTGCGATGTCCGCAATGTTATTCTTGACAATGGGAAAAGGTGGGAAAATGCCGATGTTTGTGCTTTTGCAGAATCCCCATATTATCTCCTCAGTATGCTAATTTTGGTGAAGATACTCTGTTTTAACCAATGCCTTCCGCCCCGGTCAGCGGGGATGGCGAAGGGGAGTTCAATAACTTCCAATGCCATGCAGGTAAACTCTCGACCACGGTTGTTCATCCTTATGTAGTATTCATGGAGACATGCGTTTTAATAACCTTCTCAGTCATTTCAGTGACAAAGCTTCAATATTCAATGTGTAGATCTAAGTCATATTGGCAGCCCATATCGAATTTGAGTTCATTTCAAATTTAAGACTCACCGTGCATTGCTATTGAAACAAAACAACTACGCAGTCATTTCTGGACTGTTACGACTAATAACGAGCCACTGGATGGCACTGTGTTCCTAAGATGAACAAATACCACATTACAAGCATAAACAACAAGCCAATGATTCCATTAAAAATTAGTTATTTTTGCTGTTGGTTTAGGGGAAAATTCCAAATCAATCACATTCATGAATAGGTTGTTTTTGAGTAACAGGAGTGGTACAGAAATGCCCCATATTTTCTACGCATAGACCTACGCTACATCAGCCACCCCTATGTGGAAGAATATTCTGGATGAAATGCTCCGTACTGTATAAATATAACACTGTGTTTCCTGAAGTCTTTAATTGCCCCCTCACCTTTTGATAGTCTTTAAAAGACAGCCCTTCCCAGAGAGGGGCGTGGAGGCCAGACCCTGAAAGCAAATGGGCTCTCTCTGGGTGCCAGGCTGTTTACCTCCCTCAGCTGAGTTATTCCCCACAATGACTTTGTGGTAGCACCTCGTCTGTTATTCAGTAACCCTCCTGTAAAATCCATTTGTTCTTTATGTAAGCTGTCGACCCAGCCTGTTTGTCTTTGATATTGGCCTATAAGAAAGCCGCGTCGGCCTGCGTGCATCAGATTTGAAGCGGACTTTAGAGTTTCGGTAGACTTAGTAACTCTGCTGTAACCGTCTCTCCGTTCCGGAATGTGTTGTATGTCTTGTATGTTTGTAATAAATCCAGTCTCAATCTGATGCTTTCCCCCTAAACAGAGCGAAGACATTTTTTCTTCAATACCTACATCGTCTGGGCCCACCCGAGCAGCTGAGCGCCGTCCTCCATCCACTAGCGTCATTATCATCGGCGTTTGTCGGGGCCGAAGGGCCGAGACAACAAACAAGGCCCAAAAACAGCACTGAGAACCGGGGGCTAACGGCGCCAACGTCTGCCCCTCACACACTCGTCTGAAAGGCCTCTAAATACGCTTCATAGGAGACGTCGGGTCCGCTCCACCCCAACTTCATTAGTCCAGTCTGGCTCCTTCCGTCGTTACCGGGTCACCCGGCCACTGCTCTGCGCCGCTCGGGTGAATGGGGGCACGCACGCAGCATGGCGAAGGTCATTCGGAGGAACAGGTGGGACGTCCCGCCCCCCCCCAGCCCCGTCACTCTCGGCTCCGCCTGGTTCTGCTGGTGCACTTTGTCATCACGTTCCTCTGTCCCGTCTCGACAAACTCCAAACAAACACGTCCTTTCAAGGACCACAATCGCGGACTCCAGGTGATGCACTGAATCCAGAAACTGGACAGAGATTTTATTACTTGTAGCTTCTGGTACTTGGGACGTATCTAAGAACCTGATCCTTTGAGATGTGTTTTAGTAAGGTTAGAAAAAGGGAGATTCTGGTCGGTTTCCTGAAAGACATTCGGTCCTGTCCAAGACAAGGCGGTTTGTTTGCCAGGTGGATTTCTCATAATTAATCATGGTAATTTATAAGGTAATTGACTCCCTGGGCCTGGGATCCTTCTGGAATCAGGTGTAACAGCAAATCTGTTTGCCTGGGAAATTGGCGATATCCCATGGTGCTCCGCTGGGAGCCTCTTCAATGATCCGCCAAGAACTCTGCGGTAATGCTGGGTATCAGTCGCGCATTATGACCCAACTCGTGGGTGATGCTCCAGGGGCGAGCATGGTTATACGCTCCTCTGGGAATAACAATCTTCAATAAACTCATCTCCTGATTTGCATGGTTGAGTAGTCCTACAGAATTCGCAGAAAGCTGCCTGGCTTGTCTTATCCCTCACGGTCTTCTCTCGCGTAGTCCCTCCTGCTCCACTGGCTGCCTATAGGGGGCAGTGTTACTTAGCTCCGGAGTAATAAAGGAATTGTTTAACAGTACGCTTTGCTCGCGCTGTACTTCGTATCACATGAATGCTTTTAATATGCAGTTAATCTTACTCTGTAACAGAGTTATTACAAAGGGGAGCACGTTGTGTCCTCGTGCCTGAACTCAGGCATTGGCAAGTCCTAATGCAGAAGACCGAGAAGGCCAGGGTTGCCTGAGCTTGCCTGCACGATCTCACCCTGACCGTGTTTTTGCAGGACGGTTCAGTGAGGATTCAGGAGAGCTAAGTTACAGGAGAGTTACGGCGGGTCTGGCGATGGTCGCATACTCGTCACCATGGTTTCTTCGCAAGCCCTCAGCAGACTCCTCCACATTCCGGCATGGGAATCTCTCTCCACGGACACCTGTATCCAGCGGCGTGGTATCTGCCCTCTCTTTGGGATCCTCGGAGCGATTCGTTAAAATGTAGAGTTGGAAATAGACGACCGCAGAGGGTTCTGAGTGGGAGAGATTTGTAGTGATGGGATTTTTTCGGTCTTGAGATGGGCCTTTTGAAAAGGAATGACCTGTGAATTCAGCTCTCACGAGGATGACAAAGCATTGGGGTTCTAGATTCCAGTAATCATAGATCATAATAATAAGAAAACCGTAATAATTCAGATTAAACCAAAGTGCACTCAAGGAAATAGTAACATCAATGACGCAATCCCTTTTGTGCTCTTCAGAAATACCAATCTCCTGTTTGCATGTGTCATTAAGGTAAAGCACCTCAACACCCCCTCTTACTAAAAAATAAAATATAGTGTGAGTTAATAAAGTTTTTGTGTATGTGTGTGTGCATGTGTGTGTATGTGTGCGTGTGCATGTGTGTGTGCGCATGTGTGTGTGCGCGTGTGTGTGTGTGTTTGTGTATGTGTGTGTGCATGTGTGTGCATGTGTGTGTGCATGTGCGTGTGTGTGTTTGTGTATGTGTGTGTGCATGTGTGTGTGAATGTGTGTGTGAGAGTGTGTGTGAATGTGTGTGTGAGCGTGTGTGTGAATGTGTGTGTATGTGTGCGTGTGTGTGTGCGTGTGCATGTGTGTGTGCGCGTGTGTGTTTGTGTATGTGTGTGTGCATGTGTGTGTATGTGTGCGTGTGTTTGTGTATGTGTGTGTGCATGTGTGTGTATGTGTGCGTGTGTGTGTGTGTGTATGTGTGCATGTGCCCGTGTTTGTGTATGTGTGTGCCTGTGTGTGTGTGCGTGTGTGTGTGTGTTTATGTATGTGTGTATACGTTTGCATGTGTGTGTTTGTGTATGTGTGTGTGCGTGTGTGCCTGTGTGTGTGTGTGTATGTGTGTATACGTGTGTGTGTTTGTGTATACGTGTGCGTGTGTGTGTGTGTGTGTTTGTGTATACGTGTGCGTGTGTGTGTTTGTGTATACGTGTGCGTGTGTGTGGCAATGCCTGGTGGTGCAGTGCGTTTGGTTGGGTGAGAAATCTAAAATACATGGGGGGTCTGGTTATATCCCTCCCTGGCGCTGCAAATGGCTTTGTTCCTCTCAGCACTGAAATCCCAGCCGCTGGTCCTCAGTGCACTCGCTGCTAAAAAGGTAAAGCAATCCGCGGGCTCATTTATTTCCCCCGCTCCCTCAGGGCAGGATAGTAATAACTTTCCTGCACATTAGGCTGCTAAACCTGGTGCTCCCCCTCCCCCCCCCCGTCCCGTCAGCTCCTCTTGTTAAGTGAAATCATGCTCCCAGCACACCTGGCAGCCTGGCCAGACCACGGCAGAGGAGCGGGGAGGGTCAGCCTCTGCCCGGCAGGGCACTCAGGGCCTGAGATTACAGAGCCTGGCTCTCCTGGCAGCTAGTTCCTCAGAGCACTTGCCCCCTCCCCTCCTCCACCCCTCCCCTCCTCCACCCCCTTCCTATTTGCTGTTTTCTCCAAGCCTAATGGTGTGCCGAGATCCCCGGAGATCCTCATTCTTTTTCTTCAGCGTAATGTTTTCTGCTGTGGTTCAGCGGCAGGTTTCTGGGTTAGACAATGCCAGAGAAGAGCTGCTTTCTTGTTAGGCTGATTTAGACTGAAGAACCGCATTTGACTTGGTTAAGACAATGTCAGCGTGCTTGGCATTCAAGGCACCCCGGGTGATTGGGCCTGGCAGGACCACAGTATGAGAGAGAGAGAGAGAGAGAGAGAGAGAGAGAGAAAGAGAGAGAAGATAATAACTGACCAAATACAGAGAAGCAAAATGAAGCCCTCAAAACGTAAATGAATGTATCAAAACTAAAATGATATTCAGGGCAGATCTTGGTGTGGAGCGGCACATGCTCCTAACGACATGCGCATCCTGATGAGAGTTAGGAGCTGTAGTAAAGGCGTAGTGAATCCCATCAGCCAGCGCTGAGTGAAGTGGGCTCCCCAGCGTGCCGAACGTGCCGCTATCAACCTGTGATGCAATTAAAGAAATCCCATTGACAGATGAGCGAGCTTGGAGATGGTCTGGCCCTGACAATCATCGCCCCTCAGCAGAAATCAGGAGCTCTTCATTTGCCCCACCATGGCTGCCGTGGTGCATCTCCAGTCCACATCTAAGTGTCTGGAATGGAAAATAAGTGATTGACAGAGGACCGTACCCTCCCCTGGGATGCAGATGTGTTATGCATTTGTTCTTAACCCGGAGAGCCACTAAGGATCTGTAATTCACAGTACTTAAGTCAGAAGGCCCCTGGATTTGTTTTTCTGTTTTGTTTTTTTTCCCCTCATTTTTTGAAAAAAAACGATCCCTGCTTTATTTCATACTATTACCATTTAATGCATATATCCAATTCAAGCTTGAGTTCTGTAGAAAAAGTTGAAGAAATGATTGCCAGGAAAAAGGTTGTTTTATAGCAGGATCTAACAGAGAGGCACCTTACCAGGTAGGTTGATAAACATTAATCCCAACCACTTTTATGCAGTTAAACTTTTACAGGGTTTAATAAGTGGCCTTAAATTGACGCTGTCCTTTAAATCATTCGGCTGTGGGTGGGCTATAAGCTCTCTGGTGACCTGCGGTCATCGTGCTGGGTGCAGTGTGTGATCTGTGGACCCTGCTTCAGACTTCCGCATCCCTGTCGACAACTGTAATATAATGCTGGGAGGGAACGTGGAAGCGCAAGTCCTCTCCCACACTGAGATACTGAGACAATGGCCATATTGCTGAGACAATGCCCGCACTGTGTACTCATAATTCCTGCGCAATCCTTTGCAAATCCGGGGTGATGAAAAGTTTAAGTAAAAGTGTACTCTAAAGGAGTAATGCATTGTTTGATACTGGAGGGCTACGTTACAATATAATACAATGAGTTAGAATTTAGAATACAAATGCGTGTTTTGGAATAAGACAGAACTGTCTAATTCAGCCCTAGTTAACAGTAATGACGTGAGCGCATTTTCTGCTCACAAAGAACAACCCCTGTTACCGTCAGGAGAAATCACCTTCATCCTAGGGCGCAAAATTCACAGTAAATTACTGAGCTGCAGAGGAAAGCTGCTCAGGATGCACACACTGCCCCCTGCTGGTAAAAAGTTACTCAGGGACACACACACTGCCCCCTGCTGGTTAAAGTTACTCAGGGACACACACACTGCCCCCTGCTGGTTAAAGTTACTCAGGGACACTCACACTGCCCCCTGCCAGTTAAAGTTACTCAGGGACACACACACTGCCCCCTGCGGGTTAAAGTTATTCAGGGACACTCACACTGCCCCCTGCTGGTTAAAGTTACTCAGGGCGCACACACTGCCCCCAGCTGGTTAAAGTTACTCAGGGTGCACACAAACTGCCCCCAGCTGGTTAAAGTTACTCAGGGTGCACACACACTGCCCCCTGCTGGCTAAAGTTACTCAGGGACACACACACTGCCCCCAGCTGGTTAAAGTTACTCAGGGACATACACACTGTCCCCAGCTGGTTAAAGTTACTCAGGGACACTCACACTGCCCCCTGCCAGTTAAAGTTACTCAGGGCGCACACACTGTCCCCAGCTGGTTAAAGTTACTCGGGGACACTCACACTGCCCCCTGCTGGTTAAAGTTACTCAGGGCGCACACACTGCCCCCAGCTGATTAAAGTTACTCTGGGACACACACACTGCCCCCTGCTGATTAAAGTTACTCAGGGCGCACACACTGCCCCCAGCTGATTAAAGTTACTCAGGGACACACACACTGCCCCCAGCTGTTTAAAGTTACTCAGGGTGCACACATACTGCCCCCTGCTGGTTAAAGTTCCCCAAATCACCTTGCTTTCATGTTGCATCATTTTTGGGGCGATTTGAAGCACCCCCTGGGACTGAGATGTCCCCCTTTACCTCACCTGTCTAAAAAAGGTGTGAACTGGACGATAACGTTTGTCCCTCTGCACCAGCCAAAGGAAATGTCTATGCTGGACTGGGTGTCACTGATGGTAAAGCCTACCCTGTCAAAAACACTGTGCTTTGCCGTGCCGTGCATCTGCAATGCGTTTTTAATGTCATTTCTGATGGTCTTCATAGAAGTTCTTTTTAACCCTTATTTGCATGAAATTCACATTTGTTTAAAAAAATATAATAGTTCTTCTAATGAAATTTCAAGATGATGTGCACAGGATTGTTAGCTATTGAATTTCTTTTTCATTTTTTGCCTCTAGCTATCCTAAGCAACTTTTTAGGCAAACAAAATTATACAGAGTTGAAGTAATATCCATTGCAAATCCTACAGGATTCCCGGTTTAGTGTGTAATTTCTTGCAGTGGCACGGTTTGGATCCTAAGTGGATGCTCTTACTCAGGGTTACTTACTCAGGGTTACTTACTCGGGGTGTACGTATATTCAGCTGGGTGGATCCCTGTAGCTGTTCCATTAAGTGCCTTGCTCAAGGCTAACGTGGACGTGTCCCTCCTTGGATTGGGTCCAGCAGAGCAAACATCATGGCACACTGCTCTTTGGAGAATAGAATGCTGAATTAATTGCAGTTAGGAAAACTTCCTGTGGGCTCAGCAAAGTTCTGCAGTTCCGGCTACATTTTAATCTGCACACTTCCTTTAGTCGCAGTGTGAAAAATGTTTTATTGATATATTAATATTATTCAAATTATTACAACGGTTTATGTTGCTTGAATCTGGCTCTGGTTCCATAGATACTCAGCAGGGGAACTTTAAAAAATGTACCCCATGAGGGAGGGAAGGTGAAAACTGCCGGCGGAATAAAAACAAGGTCCCTCACGTCGTGAGTTGTGCTGTTGAGGCAAAATGTCGACAGATTTGTGTGTTTACAGACGTGCATGCCACCGACCCTTTCATGAGCTCGACTAGCTCTTCTCTCGTCCCAGCCCAAGATTACGGCCCCCTCTGTCCCTGGCAGGGTTTCCGCGGTAATGGGGACACAGGAGACAGGGTTGCCAAGAAGTGAGCAGGCGTGAGTTTGTGATGTACAGTGGCTGCTCTAGTTCCTAAGCGACAGGTAATGTGATACCGGAGAATGCAATATTTTAAAACATTAGCACTTGGCAGTATTTCACAGCAGATGTATATGAAAGGTAATGTGAGGTGGCCGCATCCTAATTATGAAATATTTGAGCATTCTGTTCCAACTGCAGTGTTCACTGCCCTTTTATCTAAATCATTCTGGTCTGGAAAACGGATGACTTTGGTTCCTTTACCGAGAGATTTTTAAATCACCGTGTATTATTACTGCACTGGCTTTGTACTCCTAAATATTACCATTTGGCTGACATTTCCCTGTGTTTTGAGCTAATCTGCAATTTAAGACTAAACAAACCATTTCTGGAATAGGAAAAAATTGCCCTTTATGTTTTCAATATAAGTATGTCTCAATGTGCATAATTCATAAAGAAGACCAAAAGGCAATTTACTAGCGTGACTTTTGTAAATCCTAAAAAATATCACAGGAAGCCCATCTGACTCCCACGCCCACTGTTCCCACCAGCCGTCACCTTCAAACAGAGGGTAGATTTTATTACTGCTTGTAGGGTATGTATGGAAAAGCAAGTCAAATCTGTCCCATCCTGGGTTTGTGAACACATGGAAGCTGACTCTGTTCTCTTGGCTGGATTCCTGCGGTCTCTCCTCGCGGCACAATTTCCCCCGGCTGCCAAAGCCCCACTGAGGTACGAGTGAAATCAAACCACTCTCGCAGATAAGGGAATTTCTTTTTCCACAAGAGCCGTGCAAATTCAATCATATCACGCTGAGCGGCATTCAGACAAGCTCAAGCACTTAAACTCCCACTCGTTAATTTAGCCTACGATGTCGCAACTAGCCCCCGCTCTCTCTCGCTCACACGACACACTCTGTTTCCCTCTCTGACACACTCACTCTCTCTCACTCTCTCTCACTATCTCTCCCTCTCTCCCTCTCTCTCTCACACACACTCACTCTCTCTCACTATCTCTCCCTCTCTCTCACACACACACTTACTCTCTCTCACTATCTCTCCCTCTCTCTCTCACACACACACTTACTCTCTCTCTCTCTCCCTCTCTCTCTCACACACACTTACTCTCTCTCTCTCCCTCTCTCTCTCACACACACTTACTCTCTCTCTCTATCTCTCCCTCTCTCTCTCACACACACACTTACTCTCTCTCTCTCTCTCTCTCTCTCTCTCTCACACACACTTACTCTCTCTCTCTCAATTCAATTCAATTCAGTGGTGCTTTATTGGCATGACATGCAATAGCAGGTGTTGCTAAAGCAATTATACAAAATATACATGTGAAAAAAACCAAAAAAAACAAAACAACAACCATATTGTTACTAACAATAAACATGTATCCGGACAGTAAATATTTACATAGTATATACATGCCTACATGTACTGTTATGTAGATAACTGTTTGTTTACCGTACAGAGCTCTCATCGTGTGTCCCTCAGTCTGTGACATGCAGACACATACTGTTATGTAGATAAGTGTGTGTGTCTCTGTGCAGAGCTCTCA
>JAOYSI010002682.1:2225-12461 GCA_025775065.1 Hiodon alosoides
GCGAGGGCCCAGCACCCAGTCACTCTCAGGGGCCCAGCACCCAGTCACTCTCAGGGGCCCAGCACCCAGTCACTCTCGGGGGCCCAGCACCCAGTCACTCTGCGGAGTCCAGCACCCAGTCACTCTCAGGGGCCCAGCACCCAGTCACTCTGCGGAGTCCAGCACCCAGTCACTCTCCGGAGCCCAGCACTCAGTCACTCTCCGGAGCCCCAAGCAAGGGCCCAGCACCCAGTCACTCTGCGGAGTCCAGCACCCAGTCACTCTCAGGGGGCCAGCACCCAGTCACTCTGCAGATTCCAGCACCCAGTCACTCTCAGGGGCCCAGCACCCAGTCACTCTGCGGAGTCCAGCACCCAGTCACTCTCAGGGGCCCAAGCGAGGGCCCAGCACTCAGTCACTCTCGGGGGCCCAAGCGAGGGCCCAGCACTCAGTCACTCTCTGGAGTCCAGCACCCAGTCACTCTCGGGAGCCCAAGCGAGGGCCCAGCACTCAGTCACTCTCGGGGGCCCAAGCGAGGGCCCAGCACTCAGTCACTCTGCGGAGTCCAGCACCCAGTCACTCTCAGGGGCCCAGCACCCTTTCACTCTGCGGAGCCCCAAGCGAGGGCCCAGCACCCAGTCACTCTCCGGAGTCCAGCACCCAGTCACTCTCGGGGGCCCAAGCGAGGGCCCAGCACCCAGTCACTCTTGAATTTGTACACGAATGACTTCTCTCACAGCCCATGTTAATGAGTTAAAAGAGTACTCTTCACTACCAGAAGGTGATTCTGACACCAGTGAAAGTCCAGCCGGTCCACAACAGTATAAGGAAAGTATTATTACCAGTTAGCCCGTGAGGGGAGAAATATTCTTCACTGATTACAGCCCAATCTCCGTTCGGATTCTGCAGTCTAAAACACATCTGTGAATATTTAATAGGAGGAAACTTCAGATCTTCGATGGTCACTTTTCAATTAGTTTGTCTCAACAGCATGAGACACTGTGCTGACACAGTACCATAAATATTGATGAAGTCACTTTGGGGCGAGGCAGGTCAAAAGGATTGCCACTTACAGATATTCCTGTCAAAAGGGATTTTTGCATCTAAATACACAAAACATTCAAATATGCCATTCTGTGCTACTGGGTCCACCGGTTCCACAGAAAACACTTAATTTATTCCATAAACTTGATACAACTAACAAAACTGTGCACTTTCAAACCTATTCATGTGTACCTTTAACTATAATTTATCACATCACTGGATATTGACTTAGAGGTAGAAATTAATTCCAGTTTCTTCATTTTACCTATTTGAATATCCATTTAATATCACGACAGCAGCATTATTGGGGTAACTTGACATTAGTGCCGTTTCTATGATAAGCAATCTTTTACGGATGATCAAAACATGGTGTTAAAGCCGGTAGGTTTACTCAACCTTATCTTTAACACTCTTCTTGATTTCTTAAACTGCCTTTTGATGTCTATATCCAGTCTCCATCAGAGACAAACGGAGGTAAAACACTAAAAGTGCGCGGCCATATAGACGGACAATCAAATGCAAACCAAATTATACAGGACTGCCAGTTTAGCTTAACAAAAGGGAGCATGAATGAAGTTATAATGCATAAAAAGGCAGGCTTGGCGGTCCGCCGTTGACCGATTTCCTTACGCACTCAAGCACATTTGTTCGAACCCAGCTCTTTTGCGCAGTGACGCCTAGATCACACTGTGGAAGGGATGAGACAATTTGGCAGCACAGAAGCGGTCAGCGAGAGAGACCATTAGTCTTGATCCATTTGCGGATTAAACACAGAACAGTGCGACAGCACCCGCTAAACATTGGCAGGACAATCTAATTTTGGTAGAAAATGGGCTCAAGGTTCCAGAACATGTCTTTTAATCGCCTGAACAGGATTACTGATGACAGCGGGAAAACACTCTTTCACTTGTTGAATAATCGGATCCAGGGATCCAGACCCATTTCATGTTTCTATGGTACACATTTTAGTCAGGCGGGGGGAAGCATGCTATCCAAGATCACTTCCTGTTCAAATTAAAATCAAAAACCTCAACCTTTTAAAAATATAACATTTTTTGCATCACTGTCAAACCCCAGTGCGTTTCAATGACAGTTTGTGATAATAGCTCTTTGAAGTTGCCAATAACCCCAGAGTTTTTCAGCTTTGTCAGCGCATGGTTCATGAGTAACCACATGACATCCACCAGCGAATAGATGCAGCCGTTCACACAGCGAAGGCAGAGAGTGTTTGCCTCGTTTGTTCCTGGAGCACACCGTGAGAGAGAGAGAGAGAGAGAGAGAGAGAGAGAGAGAGAGAGGGGAGAGGAAACCTGGAAGTCTTCCTGCCTGTCAGTCTGGCTTCTCTCGCACGGTACACAGCTGAATCTCGAAGGTTGCAGGCAACACTTCATCAAAATGCCAGTCCGCCTTCCACCGGAGACAGAGAGAGAGAGAGAGAGAGAGAGAGAGAGAGAGAGAGAGAGAGAGATGGGGGATCGCAGAGAGGAGGAGGAAGTGAGGAGGAACCCTGGAGCCCACCCCAGGCTGTGTATAACTGTTTGCTTTGTTGCTTTGTTAAATCCACAGGCAACATCACCCTCCCTATTCCCAAGGGCCATTAAAAGCCCTGTCCTACTTCTCTCTCTGAAATGGCTTTTACAGCTTACAGAAGTGTCGGCAAAGGAAAAAAACCTGTTAACCGAGTGGGGTGGGGTGGGGTGGGGTGGGGGTGGACCAGGGGGTAACGTCTCGAGAGACCGGCATCCACAGGGAGGTAGGCTCACCCATCAAACCTGCATGCAGCTCAGCTAAAAATAATAAGTGCCATCATGCACAGAGCAATCAGCCTTTCTTATCTATTCCGCTGTCAAAAAGGGAACCAGCAACTTCGCCAAATCAGAATGGTATTCCTGAAATGATCGCTTCTGACTGCATCCTAACACAAAAAAAACACTTTGAAAAAACATTTTAAATAAAGTTTTGAAATACTACAAAAAATACGTTATAGCATCCGTTTCTAATAACTTCATCTGAGTGAACTGGTTAGATTTAAAAAGTCACGCCTCGTAACCACCAGGACCGGTTTGATCTCTTTTCCATATGCATCGAGTTCAAAGCAAAGCAGCAAAAGGATACTCGCCACATGGTAACCGGTGGGAGCTCGGTTCTGCCAGGCCACAACTCCGACTCCGGTGACTGGGTCCACAGGCACGTCCGGCTGGCCGTTGGACAGTCCCGGGAACATCTGCGTTGAGGAGGAGCAATGCAATGCAGCGGATAGAGGTGATAATTAGGCTTTGCAATTATACAGGCTACTGAAATCACAATATATCAAACGTTACATTAAAACCATCCATCGTTAAGACTTTAAAAGGCTGCAGGACATGTGATCAACCTCAGACGGCAGCTCCTGGATAACTGTTCTGTTGCAGGCATGTTGGCTCTCTGAATACAGCTGAGCCCAGGTTCACATGGAAACCAAGTTTTTTCCAAGGACTTTTTTTTTGACAGCATTTACTTAATAGCCAATTCCTAACACTATGTTTTTACTGGAGAGACCATCTTTTACTGAGATAACACCTACAAGTGAATGTATTTGAGAAATCATTAAGTCAGCTAGCAGTGACACAAGCATGGGTGTATACTAGAATTTGGCATACACTGTGTGGTACTGGAATTTGGGAAACGCGGTGCGGTACTGGAATTTGGGACACGCGGTGCGGTACTGGAATTTGGAATACGTGGTACGGTACTGGAATTTGGCATACACGGTATGGTACTGGAATTTGGCATACGCGGTATGGGCAGGCTTGATCAGAAGACAACGTCAGTACAGCAAACCAATAGGTAGTGTGCGCTTTTCCGACAGCAGTATCCCGACCGCTCAAAGCACCCTGGAACACGACTCCGCTGATTTACAGACGGGTGCGTGCCAGATTAAACTGTTTACCTTTGGTAACACCTGTGGGCTGGGATGAGGGGGGAGGGAGGGGGCAGGACTTTTTAAAGAAACGTGGACAAAAGGCCCCGCGGGGAGCCTGGCAACAGAGCCTCACTCCTTGTCATCTCCAAGACTACCACCAACAAAGGCAGAGTCAGACCTAACAGCATAGAAAGAGCAGGTCCCTGAGAAGATTCCAACCCTGAAGGACAGCCCCTACAGTGTGCCTACAGATATTAAACTGAGATCTGTATGTCAGAGGAAAACATAGACAACCCCTACAGTGTGCCTACAGATATTAAACTGAGATATGTATGTCAGAGGAAAACGTAGACAACCCCTAGTGTGCCTACAGATATTAAACTGAGATATGTATGTCAGAGGAAAACATAGACAACCCCTACAGTGTGCCTACAGATATTAAACTGAGATATGTATGTCAGAGGAAAACGTAGACAACCCCTAGTGTGCCTACAGATATTAAACTGAGATATGTATGTCAGAGGAAAACATAGACAACCCTTACAGTGTGCCTACAGATATTAAACTGAGATATGTATGTCAGAGGAAAACGTAGACAGCCCCTACAGTATGCCTACAGATATTAAACTGAGATATGTATGTCAGAGGAAAACGTAGACAGCACCTACAGTATGCCTACAGATATTAAACTGAGATATGAATGCCAGAGGAAAACGTAGACAACCCCTACAGTATGCCTACAGATATTAAACTGAGATATGAATGCCAGAGGAAAACGTAGACAACCCCTACAGTGTGCCTACAGATATTAAACTGAGATATGAATGTCAGAGGAAAACAGACAACCCCTACAGTGTGCCTACAGATATTAAACTGAGATCTGTATGTCAGCGGAAAACGTAGACAGCCCCTACAGTGTGCCTACAGATATTAAACTGAGATATGTGCCAGAGGAAAACGTAGACAGCCCGTACAGTGTGCCTACAGATATTGAACTGAGATCTGTATGTCAGAGGAAAACGTAGAGAATAATCTGGAGAGCAGGTGCTGAGGTTGGGGAGGGTTTCGAGTTGATGCAAACGAGAAAGCAAGCAGGGAGGTCTGTATCCAAGTAACCTTTTATAAGTTGTTTTTATTATTCCTTCTCCTATTCTGCCAACTTACAGCAAGCTGCATTTCATTACTTTATATCACATACATTGTATTATATTTTATTACATACTGGTTGTATGTGTTGCTGATAACAAACAAATTCCATTTGGAAGCTGGTCTCGGGCTTCAGTTTTTTTCTTTCTCATTAAAGTAAAAAAAAAAATAAATAAAAAAATAAAACATTGCAGAAGTGTAGCGGAGGCAGTTTCCCACAGACACAAAACCGGGTCTCCACAGCTGTCGGACGGAGATAAGTACCGCAAGGAGGATGCTGTGATCCTGCTTATGTCTGAGGTCGTCTAACTGAAACTTCACCTGGAAAGAAGGCACTTGATCCAGAAAGGTTCACGGTCAAACCCGAGAATTTTCTTTCAGCTTTGGAAAATGTTTATACCAAGCTGCATTTAGTTTTTGATGACTGAAATGGGACACTGGTATTCCTCCAGGAAATATAAAACATTATTCTCAAACTAGCTAGCTTCCATACACATGCCTACATTGCGGATTTATAAATACGGCTGAATATATTGTCTCCGTTAGTTACCATCCTCTGAGAGAATTGACGCAGTAAATTAATTAGGATAAATGTTCTGTAATGTAATGTACAAATACCAGTTGCTGGGAGTGGCAAAACCCAAAAATGATTAATCTTTTTAGGTATTTTTTTATTTACCATATTTGCCTCGATAAAGAGAATTATACCTAAAACAGGCAACTTAGTTACTTAATAAGCTTTAAACTGTTTCCGGGCAAGGTGTTCCATTCCCATACAAATGACACTAAAATCAATACAACACTGAAGCAATTGCCCATTGGCTTTAATAAGGATAACCAAAAGGACACATTTTAATTCAGATTAGCCAAGGCAGGTTTTAAAATCGCCTTGCCACGGCACTAAACCCTAGTGTTTCAAGAGCGTTTCAGAAGCTCGCGTTGTCAAATGAGCACAGTCACCGCAAGCAATTAAAAACCACCCATAGAAGTCGCGGGCTAACAAGCCGGAGCGTCCACGTTTCCAAGGAAGTCTGCACAAATGCAGATCTATTACTGTCTTTTCCTGTCCAAAGTAGCTTTCACTTAATGTGTGCACTGCACTGGAGGGAAGATTAGTGACCTCACAGAAGTCCCCCTTGCTGTGATTATTAAATTATGTTTAAAGCATTTTTGTAGAGTAAATTACACAGTTATTGCATTCAATCTAAATGTTTACTGAATTTATTGTAATTAGGGATTATTAAATGTGGAGGAATTACTGTGGCAGAGGTCTTTACTGCTAAGAAAACTTAGTTGGGGTGACTTATTAAAGAGACGCAAGAAAAGCAAATTAGCTTAGAGGGGGAGAATGATCTCTTTCTTGCGTTAATTTACACACTAATCAATCTGAATTTTCCCCCAAACTGTGGCATGTCGTTTTGTCGCAAGCTGACTTTTATTAGGAAATTGGAGTCAGGCGGCAGAGACTAAAATTAACTCGTAGGGTGCCAATAATGGGGACTCATTTTGTAAATGTGAAAAAACACCTGAACCACTTATTTACAGAAGTTTTAAACACATTTGGAATGGGAGGGGGACCCCAAGAAGAATATTTATAAAATACGAATGCGGGTTTTTGGAAAAAAAGGAAGGAAAAAAAAAAAAGTTAACTCGATGTGTCTGTTTATGTATTCAAACAGAGCACAACCTTTAGCAGACCAGTCTAATAAAGGACACAAAGTAACCTTGATGGTTAGATGATGCGACAGGTCAGTGTTTTGTTCTTTTGAGACATTGGCTCTCTGGGGATCCTGGTTAATATCCGTCTCCGATCATAAACTAAATGACTTTCACCGCCCGCAGACTAAAGCAAGCGGAGGAACAGCAGCATGTATCACGTAAGCTGAGGAGGGCAAGTTTCACACAAGGAACCTCCCCCTAAACACCGGGACAGAAATTCTCAGGGCAAGATCACGGACCGGTTTTCCCAGCACTATGCACACTCGATTAAATTAACCATTACGGCCATATGCCTGCTTTTAATGATCTTTTTCGATCCCAGGATAAACATCAAGAGGCCAGCATTGTGTGGTCACCTTCCATATCTTGGCTGGAATAGCAACAAAATTAGTTGCGTTAAAATTTATACAACTTGCTACTGAACACATGGAAGGAGAAGTTGAATCTTCAAGGCATTGGCTCAAAGTGAAATATTAGTGAAACAATACACAACTCATAATCAGATGCATCCAAACGATCCAGTATATGTATGTTTTCCGTTTATGGTAACTAAATCGACTTAAAACATAAAATAAAAAAAACTATTTTAAACAAAAAGTGGACACCAGATTTTTTTTGTCGTGTTATAAACCCAAGTAAAGACAGGCCTAACCCCGATGCCCAATAATCTATCCAGAAATTAAGATATTGTCACGAGTAGAGAACAAAAACCTCACATATTATAATTAGCGGTCTATAGCTATCTAATTTAAAAAAAAGAATATGAGTATTACTAGCAAACTAGGTTATAATACCAGTTTATTTCACTACCCGCAATAGTAACACCAGCTGTACTGATTAATTGCTCACTTTTCTTAATTGAGGGAGTAATCCATAAACATAGCCATACATTTTATATTTGTAATGGAATAATTTCATACCCGTTTTTATAATACACTTAAATGAAGACAGCGCTGGCGAAGTGTTAAAGAGACTATTCCAACTCTTAACTAGTAGCAGAACCGAAGGCCTTCTTAAAATAGAAACCCTTTAGCTGGCTATCTAGCTGTGGTTGTTTAAATAGCTAGGTTGCTACCGAACAATGAAGCAGAAAACCATTTGGCAAACGAATTTTCATCTGTTAACGACTTAACTGTAAATCGCGGCACCTCGTTCCTTCTCCTTCTGAGACAAAAGCAGCTTTTCATGATAAGAGACACTGGGAACCGCGGACTCTGTTAAAGACTGCAGCGGACAGATGCGAGCGACACTGCTCGGGCTATTAAGCAGCTACCCCGCGCTAGATGGAAACAGGACCCGGGAACCAGCAGCAGGGAACGCAGTGGCTATCTCATCGTCAGTTTCTAACCCAGGTGAGGTCAACAACTTAATTTCGCAAGAAACCTGATTATTGTACTATCTGTTAGGTTTTCATTTCACTTTTGTCTTATCATATCCGCAGATATGGATTCCCGAAGGAAAACAATCACTTGTTTTTCTCTCTTTAAAAAAAAATCACCAACAATCAATGAACCTCGTACTGAAATAGCTGCCATTTGTTGACAATTGCCGAGGGAGACCCCTGTTTGGCAGATGAGGAATTACTTCGTTTCGCACTGCACAAATTCAGCTACAGAGAGAACAAATAAATTGTTGTACATATCCCAAGGAGGACACATGTTACAGGTTTGGCGTATTCCCCAAACACACATTGACCCACACTTACACACTATTCCTCAAACCGAAATACATAAACCATCATGCATACAGACAAAGGAGCATGCAGAGGAAATTAATACATTTTGTTTTCAAATGAGTTATAAAGTTAAAAACAGTTGTGATTCTATTTGGTCATACATTACTCAAAATGCATGCCATCTGAAACGTGTGAAAAAGGTGTATTAGCATGGCTGTACTGCCCAGAAGTAATCTCACAAGTAAATCTCACACTTAGAAAGTTTGTGACACTCTGTATTCAAGTATGATTGTGAGTTTTTACCCACAAATTCGAACTAAAAACAACCAAAACAAGAAAGAAGAACAGTGGGATCAGAAAACAAAAATATCAAAATATTTGTTGTGTGTGTGTGTTTGTTTGTGTGTTTTTGTGTGTGCGCGTGCTTTTTGTGTGTGTTTGCGTGTCTGTGTGTGTGTGCGTGCTTTATCTGTGTGCTGTGAATTTGTTGTTTTATTTTGGTTGTTGTTATATTTTGAATTCCAAACAAGCAAAAAATCCTAGAACATAGGGTCAACTCCAAAAGGGTTCCAATGTTCAAAGCTTAAAGATCTATTCTGGTTCCTTTTTGGCTCTGATGATATTAGCACCATAGCAACACTCAATAATACGAAGAGCAATTTTATAAATACAGCCTTATCACTGGGAATATCCTGGGTGTGCATATTCCTGAGATTCTCCACAAAACCAAGAACCAGATAAGAATCTATGGGTTTTTCCCAATTTAGAAATGTCCACATTTTTTGAAAATTCTCTAGAAACACATTGATTCCAGGAAAGTTAATAATAAAGATGATTCAGGCCCTCTAATTTGAGTGCAGGGCTTGATAAACGGTGAAAAACATTTTCCTCTTAAGATTTAGTTAAAAAAAAAAAAATATATATATATATATATATATATATGTCAGGATAGAATTGTAAAACTAGGTAAATTAAATCTGAATTCCATTCGAGATTAAATATTTGGAACAGTGTAATCTGAAACCCACAGAGCACAATGAATTGGGACAGATGACACCACACTCACTTACAGGGGGTATGCAAACACATGTCAAGACACATCGTTTGACACAATGCACACTGTGCAATAATCCTGACGGAATCTGGCTTTAAGTAAATTTGGAGTTCAAAAAGCTTATTTAGGAAGCCATGGCACTACATCTGTTATTACACTAACATCACATTGGAGTTGCTAGTGGACAATTAGATCAAATGTACAGGTGAATAAAACAAATGAATGGGCCTCCTTACGAAAAGCGTCGTTCATGGTAAATGGGCAGAGAATAAATTCCTGTATATCATAGGACGCTTCAACGCTACTGCCCTGTATTGTGTCGGAGAGAGAAGGCTGCAGTCCAAGCAGTGGCATTATGCAGTCTAGAGACTGGCCGTGTCAGAGCGATAGTGCTGACCAGCCCTGAAAGGCCCACATGAACAGAAGGCAGATGCCTCCAATCTCATGTAGCCTTAATAGGATTAGTGTAATCTACCCTGCCTCTAATCCTTGTCACTTTCATCACTGGCTTGTCATGGCACAGAACCTAAAGAGACAACTACAAAGTGACTGCCAATAAGCTGTGGTGGGGGGGGGGGGGGGGGGGGGCGGGGGGGGGGGGGGGGGGGGGCGGGGGAGGGGGGGGAGGCGGGGGGGGGGGGGGGGGGGGGGGGGGGGGTGGGGGTGGGGGATAAGGGAGGCAACAAAAAAACACACACAAACCGACAAGGATGTGGT
>JAOYSI010002683.1:0-15815 GCA_025775065.1 Hiodon alosoides
AACTGATTTTAAGGGTTAATGTTTTTAATAAACGTAATTCCCCCAATAGGTCAACACGGCTGGCTGTTTTTCCTGTATTTTAGCAAATTACAACAAAAAAAGAAAATTGAAAATTCATATTAGCCTGTCAAACTAAATGTCTCGTGGTTCTGCAGGTGGAAGTTGCATCAACCATCTTAATCCGTGGTTGCTTCGACATAATTCAATGTAAAAAAAACAACAAAACAAAACAAAAAACTAGTTTTGGAGAAACCCTACACTCTCAACTCAACTAGTACGCGCTTAAGTTGAATAAAATGGTTTCATATTTTAATTAAACGTCTGACCAACTGCAGATGAGTCAGGGGAAAGGAGATGCTGGCGTGAAATCATAACTGTCACCAACAAATTGACTCTCGCATCAGGCCAAACCATTTACAGTTGACTTATACAGGACACATTAATGTTTGTTTTTTCGTTTTGTTTTGTTTCTTTAAACAAGTTGCTCACCCATAATCCTGTATTCTGAGTGTTCCTTTGTGGTCATAAATTTCTCATTGTGGCCAAATTAATTATAATGGAGCTATTTTTACTGAACCCAACTAGCAACGGTAAAATAAAAAAAACGGTAAAATAAAAAAAATAATAATATTTTTCAAATTCATATGTAGTTTCTTTCCTTGTGCTCTTAAAAAATGAGCCCTGACAGCAGACGTAGCACTAAGGTTTTGACTAAATCAAAACTGTGACCCGATAATTTTTGACTGGCCCCAGCCTTGATTCAGGTGTCCTCCACGCGACCTCATTGGCCCGATTGCCTGTCATTTAAGCAGATTACACCTCTCCGACTGCTGATAAACTGGGCACCAATACCACCTGTCCCCCCCCCCACCTGCTGGAAAGGTTTGGTTAGTGATTTGCAGAGCGCTCCTTTACTGATGAATCATTCACCTGAACCACTAAATACCCACCTAGCTTTTTTTTAAAATGGTGTTACTTTTTTGGAAAAGTGTTAATGGAATAGATTTAGTGCAATCTAAATACTGGTCCACGGAGGCACTTAGAATAATATGTGTACTACTGGAATACAGATCCAGCTAATTCCTTCACCAACATTAGTCATTCTAGGACTTAATGTCAAACAAAGGAACTCAATTGTTTATACTTCACTCCTCGTATTTCACCGGATTTGACACGTTTGAATTGGCTCTGATTGTGTGGAAACCTAAAGTGGGTTTAAAAAACCCTCTGAAAGTCTGTGGAAGGTCGCGCCACTGCAATGTCCCACTTCGGTGACACAATTAAGCAAAAAAAAAAAAAAACTAAACTAAATCTCAAAGACACCCCCATGAGTATTGCAATGAAGTTCCCTTTTTTCCCCCTCCCAAATAGGCTGAAAGACTTGGCTTTATTTCATAATCTGCTCCTCTTAAGTATTCCGGAGCAGAGCTGCGCGTTCAGACGGAGACACATGATGGGAATGAAGTGGAGGAGCGAGAGAATTTCAAAGTCAAGACAAGGTAACCGGGAACGCCGCGACCATTAGCCCCTTCTTTCAGCCCGCAGCGCTGTGGATTTTCCACCGCCGTCTGCCGTTCCGTTTCTCCGTGTGTCCATTAAAAAAAGAAACCAATTTACTCTTCGTGTCAGAGGTGAACACAAAGTCAGTGAAAGCTGAAAGGGGAATTATCCGTTTTCTAATGTATAGATCTTACATCAATGTTGCAAAATAGAAAAGTCATGCTATGTTGTTTAGTTATTGCATTAATTAATTAATTCCACATTTCTGACTGCATCTATGAGCAGCGAATACAGCCCATATAAATCAAAGCTGTCCGTTGTCTAAAGGCACACTGCAAATCAAACCTAATGAGTAATGTGTTATGTAAAACATTTCATTGTGAGGAATAAAGAAAGGAGAGCTAGACTGAAATGGAGTGTGTAATCCACATTAGTGTACAGTAACCAGTTTGTAAGTCAATTCTTTTTTGATAATGTTTCCATAAAATTCATTAAAATTTTTAGAATAATGCCATGTGAAGAGAAACACACACACACACACACATTATTTATATATATATATATATATATATATATAGCTAAATCACGTATTCAAATAAATCAATTGCAACACAAATCTAGTAATTGCAACTTTTGTAAAACCAATGAAAACTTGCCCCTCGTGGATGACCAGCACCCAGTGTGAATAAACGTACATTAAAGCGAGCCGGTTAATGGTGTCTGCAGTCAGCTTGTATTTACTCAGATGCCAACCCTTAACATTCAATAGGCAAACGCAGAGGATGCTGGGAATTTGACCCATTTCACGGAACCTCGTGCTGAACGAAGAAAGGACTCTGGAAAACGCACTCCATGATAACACTAAAGGAATTTCACTGAAAAGTATCCCAATGTGCCTAAAGGGAACGGATCACAGAGCAGAACCTCGACGCTCCTCAAAGTCCGAAGGTTTTTCTCTCAGCAGCTTTCATGCCCCTCTGTTGTGTGGGTCAGGACACAGAGTTCACAAAGGCAGTTCTACCACTCTTCCTTGCCCCGGTGGATCGTACACACATACACGACCTTCCTTAACACTAACATACAGGTTTACCTAAGCACTACATGTTCAATTTCCCCCAAATGTGGTCAGTTCTGCCGAATTTCCCCGGTCCCAACATCCATGCCTTCCATACCTATGCAGACAGGAACTCATGTCAAGGCTTGCTATTTCCTTCCTATCACTCTCGCTTGCGATGGAACGAGCTACATGGCCCATCTAAACACAGTCACAGTCAAACAGGCGAGCATCAGAGAACGTAGTAAACCTCACCACCCTATATTTGTCACAGATGGTTAAAATAATATGCATTGATTTGGCGTATCCTATTTTCATTGTGGATAAATAAATAAAATAAAAAAGTAAAATCATGACCTTTATTTAGCTGAATCATACACTGTAAGCCCTAACATATCCTCTCACCCCATCCGTCTCCTCGCGTCACCTTCAAGGATTTCCCCGCCCCAGTTCACCGGCTCACTCCGCGACGCTTATGTCCACATTAACATAATGTGAGATGGCAGTTGACTGAATTACGCCCAAACGCTTCCGTGTTCTCGCTAATTTTAACATTGAGAACGGTGTTCGGTTATCGTGACAAATCTTTTTCCTAGACGGGGAGGACGAAGAACGTCTTTCAAACACAGTGGCATGTCTGGTCGGTTAATTAGTAGTTAAGTTTTCGCCGATATATCCCTGATAAACCTATACACCGTTTCACAGAATGCCTTTGACTGATAACACCGCTATCGAATTTTGTGAAATTAGATTGCAATCGCGTAGGCCAAAATGCTAAATATACCATTGATTGTGGACAATTTAGCATGTTAATCAGATGCGCATTGTGAGTCTCCTTGTCGCACTGATCTAATGTTGTGCTTATTTTAATAGAATGGATACTGAAAGTCAAACGAGGACAAAATAAGGACTACAGTTACAGTGTGAGAGAGTAAATAGTCCGGAGGTGTCATTTATCAAATGAAAGTGCGATTCCTTTTTTAATTTGGTTAATAAAGTGATCTGATGTACACACGGAACGCTTCTGAGCGCATAAATATCTTGTTGATTTATTACGTGGAAACGTGGAAACCTGACTAGGATCTAAACTCTGCCTTCAAAATCTTTTGAATACTTAACCGTCATCTTGACCCGAAGGCTCCTTTTGGAATCCGATTTGTTGCCACATGATTTTGGATTTTGAAGGAGGAGAAAAAAAAAAAAAAAGCCTTCACGCTTTAAAAAAATAATAATTTAATGAAGAGCTTAGAATTTCAAATTCTAATGGATATGTGGGAATTAGGCAGCTTTGTGTTTTTCACATTGAGGTTACACGACTGACATGTCTAGGACTACGGCATTGTGTTGCCGGAAAATTCAATGGCATCGATGTTCTACTGTCCCCATATATTTTAGGAACAGTTCTAGCTGTGCCGTGAGATGGACTGAATGACGGGGGGGGTCAAAAACACAAACATGAAATGGATATCAGATAAGGTGGTCAAAGGAAAAAGAGAAAAAAAAAACGCAAACTGCTGTAAGCTTTCCACACAAATAAAGACTGTCTATCGCAATTTAAATGGCAGTAAATAACATCCGGCTAGAGGCGTGCGTGCTCCAATCCTGGCTAATTTGTTTTTTAGCCTGCTCTATAAAGATAACAAAGTGCCGCTCTACTTTAAAAAAATATGCGTTTCTTTACTTTAGACGTTGTTGGTCGCCAAAGGCGGGGTAAGCATTGTCTGCTTTTTTCTGATGGCCGCCATCAATAACGGCACGTTATTTTGGTCCAGAATAGCATAAGAAACAGATGAGCGGGAACAGCTAAATGAAATTGATGAGACGCGGGGCTTCACATTCCATTAACCCTATGACGACGACTGCCCAAAACACAAATAAGCCACTGGCAACACTTCAGATTTGTACTTAAATAAAGGTTCATCAAGGAGAATGGCCTGAGGGTAGGAGAGCAGAAAGGCACGCCAACTGACGGGTACCCAGTCCAGGTTTACGTAAGACAATTAGATGGGATGGGGAGGTCTCTCAACGGGCTTTCATGAAGACGACATTGGTGTCATTAGTAACACAAACTAGACGTGCCACTCCCACTGACTGCTTGACACAAGGGGGGATGTTTCTCAAATGACGGCGGAGTACGTTTATTATTTCACAAAAGAACCAGGCATTCATAAAAATCGGTTCTTGTTTGTTCAAAGGCATGGGGGGCGCTTGCGTTTTACAAACGTTTTGCAAACGTGGAGAGAGAAGCCTTTCGAAATCCTCAGTGAAACGAAGAGCGAATCACAGCTTGGTTGGAGATGGGACATTTCCCCCTTACATTAAATGTGTTAGGTACACATGACGTTTCATGGGGCTGCCATCTGGCTCAATAAATTGTTCCACCTCGTGAGATTTCACATCATTAGCAATCGTCAGGCTTAACCACGGTTCATCTGTGGACTGAAGGTTATGGTGGTAGTTGCGTAACAACCCTCCATGCTTTGGTTAGATAACTTCAACAGTCAGATGCAGCCGGGAGTGGTTTCCCAATTCCTTTCAAGGCGAACAGCCATGGGTTTGGAACATTTACCAATTATGTTGCTCTATTTTCACACCATTGGGTCAATTCTACGCATCAGAAAATTTCACCTTGATAAAGCTCAATATTGCTTTGACTTTTTATGAGTCGAATTTTGAAACACTCGTTGCACACTAGAATGAAGTTTTACATAGTACAGCGCAGGCGGACTATCTGATCCCAAGCACACGTTGTGAGCCGTCGGTGAGATAAAATATGCAATCATTAGGTCAAATGAGTCTTAGCTCGGTGCGAAATAAGCGCTTGACACAGGGTATTACATTTTGATTGTTAATCAGATTTAGGCTAAGCAGGACGTATTAAAAATGACTTCAGAGAGCCGCCTTGGCCCCAATCTCTCCTCCTGGGTCTTTGTAACCTCTCAGCGAAGGACTCTTCCGACGGGCCCCCCGTTTAATTTCCTGTTGTACTGGGCTCTGTCGTGCGAGTCCCAAAGGGGCCCACCACAGTGGCTTTGATCGTGATCTCATTTGTGATGTATCAGCCCGGGTGTTCTGGAGGGACTGGATGTTGATTTCCCCACCATGGCTGTCGAGTCCCCCCATGGCGGCCTGTGGACTTGCCTAATGCAGAGGCTGTGAGCACGCATGCCGTCTTTGTGGAGTTTTGCTTCCTGTCTTTGTGCGTAACCGAATAAGCCAATTACCAACAAGAGCATTTCGAGCTGCGTAGTCTAATACTGAACGCTTTCCAAAGGTTGGACTTAAAAAAAACACGACGTATGAAAAATATGTTTCTGCTATTAAATCCATGTTCAAGGTGTAAGCGCTGCAGTCTGAATTTGCATATGAAAGTTTTGGTTTTATGGAGTGAGTGAGAGAAAAGAAGACAAAACGATGAGGAGAGTCATCGTGTGCGTGTGCGTGTGCATGTGTGCGCGTGCATGTGTGCGTCTGTGCGTGTGCGTGTGCATGCGTATGAGCGTGCGTGCGCACAGGAAGAGAGGGACTGCGAGTGACTCTGGTCTACGTTGCACGGTGCGGATAAAATTAATGACGCCATGAAATCAAAATTGAAATGTAATTATTTTATCAACCACAATAACATATTTAAGCATATGGCTTTTTCTAATTGGATAATTGCATTTAATAAGGCGATGTACACAGGCATAAATAATGCAAGGCTTAATAGTAATACCGCTGCTTTGTTGTGGAATGATGAGAAAATGATGATGAAAAATATGATGAAAGTATGATGAAAATGGCACAATCCTGTTTAAGATATTTCTCTCCCAGATTTTCCTTGATTCCGAGTGCACTTTGAGTGCAGGAAGATAGACGTCAAGGGAGTCATATGGCGGCGAGCTGAGACATTTCACGGCAATTCCTCACTGGTTTAGGGGAAAGAAGACGCGGTACCCAGGTAGCGTCTGCTACCGTTCCCCTCCCTCAGAGCCGGCTATCGTTTAGTCTGAACTGGGGGGGAAAAGAAAGTTGAAGAAGTAACGACTCAGTTTCCCATCTTGTCAATTCCAGCTTGTTGAGAAACACCATCACAGCCTCTTCTGTTGATAGCGCTGCAATCAATCAATTACTTGTGTCATTTGTTTTTCTTTTTGAGTAAAGGTCAGACGTGTATGGCTGATGCTGTGGATTACAGGAGCGGCTGATAAGATCATTACAGCGGCCTTAGTTATGCTGCACCTGGCTCATTTGTAAATGCTAAGTTCCACATGACGCCAATCAAAGGACCGCTGAGAGTACCACAGGAGCGCAATTTAGACAAACAGACTGACCTAGACCTGCAATATCTATTGACACTGTGTTCACATTTATGGCTGAAAACTGGTAGCAATTATTTAATCAGTCGGCTTACCCGCTGCATAGATAGATGGGTAGTGGAGTGTCTCTGCCCCCCCCCCACAACTACATTTTAAGGGCCCGGTGATTAACTGCGGGCCTCCCCAAGGATTTCACCACAGCCAAAGACAGAGAGAAACTGAGATAGACGGCTTGTTGCTGGAGCGTATTTGTCAGAGTGTAACATTGTTGTAGAATTTGAGTCTGAACTGTGAACATAACTGAGAATACAGACGGCAGCATAGATGCGCTGGTGAGACTTGCTTTGGAATGCCAGGGATCAAATGTTTTGTCACTAAACTGGGAGGTGAAACGGGAAAAAAAGAAGCAAAAAAAAAAAAAAAACTCTGCTTCTGAAGGAAATGAGACGAACACGTCAGCTATCTTCAATAGGTGGCACTGCGGTTCCGTAATTAATTTCCATCTGACAACCGTGACGAGAGGGTCTCGTACTGACCAGTAAAACAACTGAGTGCAGTATGCTCTAAAAACCAATGGTTACATATTCACACTTTTTCGAGCAGAATGAGGGATAACTAATTGGGGTGTTAATAATAATTCTAAAAAAAAGAAGCTAACAAAGGAAACGCCAGTAACCAAGTTATGCTACAGAAATATTTTTCTATAACATGAAAGCTATTTAAAAATTATAACTGTTTCAACAGGTGTTTATATTTTTTACTAAAACATGACGACAACAGATAAAAAAAAACAGATCAAAAGATCTTAGAAACAAGGCGTGCACGTAAGTAAAACAGAGGTGTGAAACAAGGACAGAGGTTGTCCTAATGTGATTTATTTTCAGTTAGATTTTTTTTTTTAAATGTAGTTTTCCCTGCTGTGGCATCATTTGCCACAGTGTTTGCCAAACGCGCAGTTCCCATCCCTCCGTCAAGACCTCGGTCGCCGCGCTAGACGTGTATCACCTTGCCTCCCGTCGGGCAGGACACTCAGATACTCGATTGCAATCACAGTTCCGGCAGCAGGTGGGCACCCTGATGCTGAAAAGGTGCTAACTGCTATCTCGGGGACTGCCGTTCTCCGTTTGCAGGATGGCCAGAAAACGTTCTGATAAGGTCATCCTGAAATATCCCGAAAGCCACGTCTACGATGTTCTCATCATGCAAATATCTATGAATTAATCAGGTGGCTGTTTTGGAGATCAATGCCAGCAATTGTGTGCATGAGAGCGCTGTGTGTCCCTGAACAAGCAACGGCGTTTGGCCAATGTTAATGTGATGAATCTAGAAATGTATAAACGCATGAATACATTTTATTTTTATTTTATTTTAATCGTTGGAGAAAAAAGGGACCAAATTATAAATGACAGTTTGTCTCCAAAACTCCCAATCAAGTTGTAATTATAAGTTTAATTACGAGGAGATCAGATTAGATACTTGAAAAATGAAAAAAATAAATGCCATTAAACACAATTTTATTAAATTGCGGGTATTCGGTTCTGATTTGGTCCCAGCCTGTATCAGAAAGCTTTCTTCATGGTTGTCTGCACATTTAAGTACAAATCACAACAGACAACCTGTAATAATGACACACTCTAATAAAAAGTAATTTCTATTTTTTCCCCTTTAAATGATTCTACTGCTGTGTCGCTCAGATATAACACAGGCATTGCTCAGAAGCTCTAAACGTGTACTATTTAGTGTTCACAAATATCTAAGTATCATCTTTTTGCAGCTAATACATCACATTAAGCTTTGTTCTATGATCACACAAAACTAAATGGGCTGTGAGATAAACGTTATTTACGCCATTTGGTTTTCTGCTAAAGAGCTCTTGTTTGAAACATCCTGTTAATGATTTTTATATAAATTTTCCTTGTTTTTTTTTGTGCACATATAACTATGTCTCATACGTTGGGAAAAATCAGTGTGGCAAATAATAATAAAACATATTAAAAAACCGTAATATTCTTGCTTGCATAAGTGTTTAACCCTCATAAATTAATATTTTGGCCCATTAATCTAGGCGGATGTACTCCAGGTTGTTTGGATTGGTTGCACAACGCTCGTGGATTGCAATTTTCAGTACCAAAGAATCTTAATGGGATTGAGATCAAGACTTTGACTGAGCTACTGTAGGACATTCACCTTTTCGTTATTATGTCACTCCAATGTTGCTTTGGCCATGTGCTTGGGATCATTGTCCTGCTGAAAGGCAAATTTTGTCCTCGGCTTCAGTTTTTGAGCAGACTGAGACAGATTCTCTCTCAGTATGTCCCTGTATATTGCCATTACCATACTTACCTTTATGGATGTTGAGTCTTGAGGCCTGAGCAGTGCTCGGTTTGCACCACACACGCCGCTTTGAGTTTTGTCCAGAAAAGCTCCACCTTGGCCTCATCTGACCACTAAACCTTTTCACCACATCGAGGCTGGCTCACGGTCATGCTTTCTGGCGAACTCCAGAGGTGTGCTGTCAGATGGTATGCTTTGAGTAATGGCTTTATCGCCACCCTCCCAGACAGATCCGTGTTACGCTGAGCTCTTGACTAGGGTACCGTTACTCCACTCCCGGCCACAGAACTCCGCAGCTCCTTCACTGTGACTGTTGGCCTCTCCGTGGCTTCTAACACAAGTCTCCTTCCTGTTCTGAGGTTTTGAGGGACGGCCTGTTCTTGGCCGTGCCTGGGTGCTGTGATGCTGCTTCCACTTCCTGATCATTGATCCAGCTGTGCTCCAGACACTTGGACACTTGGATATTGTGATATTGGTGTATATATATACCCAGACACTTGGATATTGTGATATTGGTGTATATATATACCCAGACACTTGGATATTGTGATATTGGTGTATATATATACCCAGACACTTGGACACTTGGATATTGTGATATTGGTGTATATATATAACCAGACACTTGGATATTGTGATATTGGTGTATATATATACCCAGACACTTGGATATTGTTGTGTACCCTTTTCCTAACCTCTTACTGTGTCATTCTTTACCGCTAGATGCAGTACAGTGCGCTTTGCTCTTCATTTTCCTTCAGATTCAAAGCCTGACCAATAATCCTTCCACAGCGGGAGTTATTATCCCGAAAATGCGTAGCTACATTAACGGCAATTGTGTCCTTGTGGAGAGAGCGGTTTACCTAAAAGTAAATTTCCAGTTTTTATTTTTTAAATTCTGCTGTTTTAAATCTAGAATATCACAAAGGTCGGACATGGCCATTATAAGGCACTGTAATTACACTGTAATTACAATTTAAAAATGTTTAAATTTCTTTCTACACTGTCCTGATTCTGTCATTATTGGTAGGAAAAAATGCGTTTGTACCCGCTTAAATTTGTAAACATGAATAAATAAAAATAAAATATTTAGCTTTGGGATTTCTGTTAATCAGTGAGCAAACAATCACATAGGTTTGATGTTCAAAAGATGATGCTCAGTGCGGTGTACTGATTTAAAATGGCTTTTAGGACCTTAACCAAGGAAGCGTGTTAAGTTCTATCTGTTTTGTTTATGCATAAGCTTGAAGACGGATTAAAAATATATGAGGAGAAAGGTAAAGATAAGAACCAATTAATACATTATTCTTAGATTGATTTGTAGCTGAACCTTGCGATCCTATTTATCCGACATAGGGTGTTTGTTACAGATTAGCCTGAGGTGTCCGCAACACTGGCGGAGCCAACAATAAATGGAGTGTTTAAGTCGGGCATAGAGCCATCATTGGGACATGTGTTGTCGGCCTTTGAGTCTGCTGTGAGTTAGTTGAGCAGCTTGTATAGTGATGAATGTTAATGACTTTGGCCCAGTGATTCGTGTCAGTGACACCAGTTTGTCGGATTATTACAGGTCCCGTGGATACCTGAGGGTTAACTAAAGTGGACACCATTCTGATAGCTCAATGGTTGATGTAATAATCAAGTTTCCGAAGTTTTGAGTTATTTATATGTGTTAAACATGTTTGACTGTCTATGTCTACAAATTGTTTAAACATTACCGGTTCGGTTCGAACTTAACCGAAATAAAGATTTTTACTTCTGTTTCTGTATCAAAATGTAAATTTCACACCAGCGCAAATTTGAGAATAGATTATTAATAAACTGCCGGTCAAGGCCTCAGATTTTAACTAGTTAATCGAACTCTACGGTTCACCACTGTAAAATATGGCATCCTTATAAGATTAAAACCACTTCTGACTGAAAATAGCTTTTGACTTAATTACTTCTGGTTCTCTGGGGGAAGGACATTGTCAAATGGGCAGTATCTCATTCTCTGGGACATTCAACATTGCCATACACACTGGGAAAGCCCAATTATTATGCCGGAAAAGCTGAGGCCAGCATTGAGCTTCACAAAGCCATGAGCTTTGACTTGAATGAGCGATACAGGCAGAGTGCAAAAACTCTGCGCTCTAAACAAAATTAAGCTAAAACGAGAACGATTACTGTGTGAATTGCAACACAATATTTCCAAGACGCAACATTATCTCCGCCGTGTGACCCTGTAAGACGTGTCACAGTTTAAGCGTGAAGCTCAGCACGTGGTACTCAACCAGACCCTGACCTCGGACAGTCTGGCAAAGTGAAACACTACTTCAGATACAATGGAAGAGTCAGCAAGCTTGCAGCAGAGTCAGATCGCAGAGAGAAATGCAAACCCAAACGCACGGCAAGGGAAAACGCTGCATCCCGGCGCCGTCTCATGAGTAATTTCTCACTCTTTCTCCCATCACTAGGGGGGCTCCTGGCAATCCGTTTTTTTGACCCATATGAATGCTTGAGATCTGTATCAGATAGCTCACCAGATTTCTCTCTGCACAAAACTAGGCTATGGATCAGTGGCGAACAAGCTGGTTAAGTTACCGTACTGCAAACGTGAAGCTGGGCTCATCACTGCACTCTATCAAAAACATTGGGTATGATGTCGGTGGATAACTTCCCACTGAGCTCAAGAGCGCCAAACCGAAGTGGTGATGCTATCAATATGTCCCTCAGGGTGATAATATAGATTAGAATAGAGAAGAGTCATCCATGGGGTTGTTCCCTGAAAAGTAAATATAAAGGAGCTTCTGTCCACACTTTCTTCCTGGGCACGTGAACCTGGTGGAAGAGTTGTGAAGGAGAGTCACCTAGGCTCTGCGACTTTGGCACCTGGGGGGAAACCAGGTGGGACCCCTCCTATGGTGGGAGCGAAGTCTTCGGGACAGATCCTGTTCCTCGTAATTGGTCTCACATTTCTCTTCTCTTAAAGACTGCGACCGCAAGGCCCAGTCGGATTCACAGAGGCAAAAAGAACAACCACGTCTGAGATAACGGGAGGAGGAGGCAAGCCAAACACTAAGCGGGGGGAAAAAAAATCTGTGCAAAATGCTTTGGCTCAGACAATGAGTCAGTGGCCAAGGCCCAGAGACATGGAGATTCTTCCGTCAAAGCAAATAAGCCCTGAGGTTTTGCAAAGGCAAGAATTCCGCTGGGAGAATGCCAAGCGGACTGCCGTGGTCCAGCTGAAGTCATACAATACGGAGTGTATGACTTAGCACTCACACCTCATTTCAGTGGGTAAGAATGAAATCTGTAACCTAGTCCTTGCACTCCAGCCAGTGGGCAGCCATTGTGTCTCTTGTGGAACAAAATGAAAAATACAAATTCTCGCCATTTTCGGATTTAAATCATGGAATTTCTGACATACTTTCAATAAGGCTGTATCCTCTTACAGTTGACGTTGAATTGACTCTGACTGATTTGGCTTCTTTTCTCAATGAAAGTACACAGCTAAAATACTGTCATTAAAAAAAAAAAAACTCATTAGGCATCCAAGGCAACCTGTGTAGAATTTTACGCTCTCCGGGATACGTGGCTGTTGCCGCCGGATTTCTCCGACATTTTGGATGTACCACCGGTCCACTTTAATGCAAAACGCACTGCTTTATATTTCCAGCTGTGAGCTGTCTCACAACAGATGTTCAGGAACGGCCCGCAAATCAATTATGAAATTCTTGAAATGCAAATAAGAGGCAAAGATGAGTACTTTAAATGGTTTTCATGCTCAATTTTTCCCTTTCGATGAAGATGCAGAGCGTTTGAATTTCGTTTCTATGCTGACAGGAAACCTACGGCATATCTATGTTTTCTATTGCAGTTCAGCATTTTTCCGAATAAAACCCCAAGGAATACAATTTTATAGATTCAGTTTGGTATATTTTCTGTTTTCTTTTCTTAATAAATAATGATGCTCTCCACTCACATTTAGTTATTTTGCAAATTGCAACGTAGGCTGGGACCCGTTCAAAACTTTTGGCAAGGCACTAGCCGCACTTTACATCACTGCATTTAAAATGGTTTCTTTTTACGAGTAGAGTAAATAAGCTAGCTACAATAAACACGAAAGTCAATTAAATACAATTTTATTAAATGTGATTAGCGAGTTGTCAGAGTTTTGATTTGGCCCCAGCCTCGGTACATTTGTGGAAAACAAAGGATCCCACCACTACACTTGACACAATGAGTCACCTGGTATACGCGTAATGCAATACTTTACCATCTGTTTTGTAATTCCAATATATTTGAAAAGATATCAGATAATGGAAAAAATATTTTTTGTTTAATTGAAAATGAAATTGAAAAACAAAAACAAGCTATTTGCATCTGTGAGTTTACAGAGAACAGAGATTTCCATTACTGTAGGCCCTCGCTGTGGTGAATTAGTTTGATTAAAATCATTAAACCATAGCAACATTCTATAGAAGCAAATTAAACTGTGATTACTCACAAAATGCATGACTGACTCTTCAAGAAACATGGTTTTGCATATTTTCATATTTACCCTCAGTAATTACATGCTTTAAAAAGTCAGTTTTGGTTGGCACAGTAGCATTTTGAATGACAAATAAACTTTCTCAAGTGGAAGTCATTGTAAAATTATATATGATATTGTATAATATAATGTGCTGGTGAATAACTGACTTGGATAAAAAACAGTTAAAGTAAAAATCGGACAAAGATTCTTTTCATTCGATAAACCGGAAGTGTGCATTTGAATCTCCTTCCTGTATTTCCAACTTCATTCAGAGTTCCTGCTCCGATAAAGCAGGCCTAAAAAACATTTTTTTAAAGATTTTGTCACTGGTTTTCACATCCAGTGAATACAGTAGCTGGCGACCACAATGAAAATATTTTCTGCTACATCTTTACGCTTGGTTCGTTTCTGACCTGTTGAGTTATTTTTCCACTTTGAAGATCACATGGCCGTCTCCTTCGTTGTCTCTGGTTTTGGTGAGTGTCTGGGTCCTCGGTGGCAATCGCATGGTTAGCCACTGGTCCCAGGGCTTTGCTCTTGGCAGTGTCATCCTAGGGCAACGGCCCTCTGGTATTTGTAGTCCACGAGCATAATTGGCTCAATGTCGTACTGCAGGGATTCGGTGGCTCATAACAGGTGCCGTGGGAAGAGGCTACTATTAGTGCACCTTTCTTTCTGGAAGGCAAACTTAGTGTCAAAAGTGAGAATTATCTCCATCTCTGAAACCGACGGTGACAGTGACCGCTATGTGGTGTCAGTCTCAATGTCTCACAATTCCGTGTCATTTTGCCCCGTGACAGCGGTGCTCATAGACTTTATGTTCTCAGAGCAGACGCATGTTGAAAAGGAAAATGTCACTTTGATAATAAGGAAGGAAAACAATACATATATCTGTGAGTCTTCTCTCTGGTTTTAGATAAACAGACGCAGAAAAGGATTTCTATTTTTACATTTTAAATCGTGGATGAGAGCGGTGGAAGGAGAATGTTAAGAATCAAACAGGCAGGCCACTAAAAGGAATACAATGGCCCAGTACAGCGGTGGTGTGTGGAGCAGAATCTCGGAACACACAAAACGACGACCGTTGTCACGGAAGGGCTAATACAGCGGACTCCCAAACCGGGCTCCTCTCCTATCAGCTAAAAGCGAGAAGAAGAGTCTCCAGTGGGCACGCGATCACCACGCGATCACCACCAAAATCAAGAGGAGTGCGACCGGTCCGACGAAGCCCGGTTCCAGTTGCGTCATGCCCATGGCGTAGTAGGGATTGAGTGTAAGCGGTCCACGGACCCATCTTGTCTGGTTTCATCGGCTGAGGCAGGTGACGGTGGTGTAACCGCGTGCGGAATGTTTGCCTGGCACAAGTTGGGTCCATTGACACCAATTGAGCAATGTTTGAACGCTGAGTCTTTCCTGAACATTGTTGCTGATCTGGTGAATCACTTCACGGCCTCAGTGTACCCTTCGTCACACAGATGCCACCAGCAGGATAATGCTCCATGTCACTAAGCAGGTATTGTCTCAGACTTGTCCCAGGAACACGACAGCGAGTTCAGTTTACTCGAGTGGCCCGCGCTGACCCCAGGCCTCACTTGGAATAACAATCCTCTGGAGCGTTGCGACATTTTTTAGAATCCACCCCCCGAAGAATTCAGGCTGGAACTAACATCCCCCAGCAGTAGAAGGGCATTACAAACCGGCCACTGAACATTTATGTTGAAATCACGACGGCCCCATCAGGTGCAATTAAACAGCTGCCAATGCACATGGTTGGAAATAAATTACAGGGGTTATGTACCTTAATCTAGTATAAGACTGTGGCACGCAGCGGGCAGCCACGCCCTCCCCAGCAGGACAATGGGAAGCAATGCGAAAGGGAGTTGCTAATTAGCTAATTGCAAAGTGCCCGTTAATTGGACCTCGTTGTGCACCTGAGTGTGGTTCCACTGATGGTAATCACACTCAGGTGTCAACAATCCTAGGCCCTTTTAAAAGAGCCAGCAAAGATCCATCGGGAGGGGAGGCTGGATTGTGTTGGCGAGGCGAGGCGAGGCGAGGCGAGGCGAGGCGAGGCGAGGCGAGGCGAGGCGAGGCGAGGCGAGGCGAGGGGTTT
>JAOYSI010002684.1:5399-15807 GCA_025775065.1 Hiodon alosoides
TTCTAGGCAGTTTTGAAACTTGATGGTGTCTGCTTGAGGTCAGACAGTTTTACCAGTAACGCTTTGATTGGATTTATCTTTTAAAAAAACATAGAGTGTGCTGCAATTGACTCTGCATGACTCTTTCTTGCCAAAACGAACGTTAAAATAATATATGGTTAAGATGTGCCTCTTGAAGAATTTGTGGGGGATCTTTTAAAGACCAAATGTTAGCAAACGTTAGCTAACCTATTGCCAGCCAGCTTTTGTTAGTTAGCTGGCCCAGACAAAGTGTTAAGTTTTATCTAAAGGCAAGATTTTAAAAGCTATCTAGCAGTCTAGCAAACCTATGTAACATTGCGTTGACATTTACCAAGCTTATTACTAATTGCACGGCTAATGTTAAATATAGCCACTGATTTTCATTTGTTGGAATATTGTGTTTTGAAACGTTAGCTACGTTAGCTCCATAGCTGGTTAGCAAAGTAGCTAATGAGCCAGCAAAAAACACAAACCCCTGTTCTGATTTCGTTTGCTGAATAGTTTTTGCGTTTTTCTTCAATTTAGTTTTTCCACGGTAGGCGGTCTTTTTGTGTTTGTTGCTTGTTTTCGTTTGTACGTTTTTCCGGAGATCTCTCTCACCAGCAACATACACAAAGCGTGCATTATTGAAGATATTTTTCAAAATATGAAGATGAAGACAACTGAAGACAATTTCTCTCACCACCTTGGTGGTGGTGAGAACAAGTGCCGGTCCACAAGTCGTTCTCGTCCATAAGAATGTTGGTTCGGAGTAGATTACCTCACTCAAGTTCAACTGCACGCAATTTGAGCTCCGTAACGCTCCAAGCACATTTCAGAGATTGATGCAGTGGTGTCTTGGAGACCAGGTAAACAACTCCCATCTGATGTATCTGGACAATGTGGCTACGTTCTCTCCAGAGAATAGGTCAGGTCTTCACGTGACTGAAGCAGCATGGTCAGATGCCAGGGGCATCATTACCAAGTTGAGTTCACGATGGATCTGGACAAGACACCGGCAGTGTGGATCTGGACAAGACGCCCAAGTTGATAACGTTTTGTCTGAATTCCTGGGTTTCGCTGGATACTCTCTACGTTTCATTACAGGGTTTGACCAGAATACTTGCTCTCTGCTACTCATTTCAGTTTTAGTAAGGGTACCCCCCTGGGTTGGCTGGATACTCTCTACGTTTCATTACAGGGTTTGACCAGAATACTTGCTCTCTGCTACTCATTTCAGTTTTAGTAAGGGTACCCCCCTGGGTTGGCTGGATACTCTCTACGTTTCATTACAGGGTTTGACCAGAATACTTGCTCTCTGCTACTCATTTCAGTTTTAGGTAGGATACCCCCCTGGGTTGGCTGGTAGGAACGGTGTTGACAGTTGTCAGTAGCTACATTTATTATTGTTATTTAGCTGTCTAGAAACACATTATACCAACCGGAAATCAGTCGTTATATTTAATGTTAGTGATGCCATTAGTAATAAGCTTGATCAATGTCACGTAACATTATGGTAACTAGCTAGCGTGCTAGAGAGCTGTTCATATCTTGAGATTTAACATAATGTTATGTTAGGGTTTGCCATCTAAAGTAAGATAGCTAGCAATGATAGGTTAGCAAATTATTGAAATTATTGAAAATTTTCAAAGGTTTCCGATACTAACTTAGATATTACTTTAACATGAATTTAGGCAAGAGATAATTGTGCAGAGTTACTCCCAGTGGTCGGGGTTTCTCCAGCTATAGTCAATCAAAGCACTGGTTAATGCAGTCACACCCCTAATTCAAGAGGGACCTGTCAACGGACAACAACGAATAGAGTGAAGGGGGGTTGGGAGTGACACAATCCAACTATGTTAATGAGATCATGTCTTCGTACAGCGTTAAAAAGTGTGTGTGTGTGTGTGTGTGTGGGGGGGGGGTCCTGGCACCAATATTTCGCGTTTATTTCACTGAATGAGAAAATATCTGCCTCAATATCACCGATGAATATTCACAACTTATATAATCTGATATGGCTATCCAATACTCAACATTGATATGTCACATGTAAAATACTAACTGGGACAAGAGGAGTGTAATTAATACGATAAGCAGCTGAAGATATTGTATTTTCAAATGTTTCTCAAAAAATATTGCATCCTCCAAAGCTTTCTCAGTGTAATTAACACATTTTCACGCTTCGTCCTTTACAATCTCCCGGCCTTAGTTAAAATTTTCCACAACTCGCGATTTTATTTGACAGACAGCTCTGATGAACGGTGGAAAAAGATGGCGTTTCAAACACCTTTAGCCAAATAAACAAAAAATGACTACAGTAACGGTCGACATTTAATTATCCTGATGTACCGAACCGTGACCCCAAAACCGCAATTCGGTGCTTGTTCATACAAACAGAATGAATGAATAGATTAACCGTTACACCCCTAATATATATATATATATGTATGTATACATATATATTGGAGAAAATATATGAGCACTGATCAAGGTCTTTAAGGAAACAATTTGCTTCGCTATTCTGAATGGTGCAATATTGCCCTGTGAAAATGACAAGATATAATTCATAGGGTAACTAGGCATAAGCACCAAACTAAATACTCGTCTCCCATTGTCAAGAATAGAAATACACAAAAGCAGTGTTTATTAAAAATACTCATCACAAACTTATAAAACTAACTGCAGACACTGCAGACTGATCTCTGCATAAACGTGAAACAACCACCAGCTTGATAGGATCTACAATGAATTGGTGGACCACAAGTGGTGGAACTTAACTCCAGCCATAGCCTGATGTTCTGCAGATATTCAACCAAGGGGAAAAACGCTAAACATTTGTAAATGTCTGCAGCCTTTTTCCTGCAGCCCCTGTGGACAGAAACCATTTCCTTCCTCCTTCATAGCAGCAATACTAACAAATCAATCCCATTTTTAGCCTATGAATAAAGACGAGAAACTTCAGACTGATGAATTAATAAATTCCTTTTTTTAACACCACAGATTGTTATAGCATTTGTTTCCAGGCTTCAGATACACGTCTTTTTTTGGCCCTCACTCCGATCAGCCCAGAGAGGCCCGGAGCCCTGCGGCCACTGACAACATCCTCTGGAGTGGAAGTTGGACCTGACGGGTGCAGGAGAATAATTACGCCCCCATTTCGATTCCATTAAAAGCGTTCCAATATTATCCACTAATCTATCACCTGCTGTTTTGTTACTGAAACGGAGCTGCTACCAGTGCGGTATTCTTCTCTTACTATTTGATCCCACCCTTCCCTGTAATTTACCCTTTTGAAAACCGCACTGCCCCAGCTCTGAATGAAGTAATGTATTCAGAAGAGCAGACGGGGTCCGCTCTCGGCACAGCCACCGTTCTCATAAATACGAAAAATAAATCAACTGGCTAGCGTATACTAAATGTAATTTCATGTTAAAAAGGTATTCTTTCTAGGAAATAACAATTGCATTTTGGAATCTTTGGTTCTGAATAACTTAACATCGGACCAAAGGCAATGGCACAGACGGAGGACAGTCAATACTTTAAATGGGCCATTGTTATCCCCATGAACCCTGAACATAAGTTAATGGTTAATTGTTAACACCACAGCAGATGCATACATACACAATTTACTGCAGTATTCTGGGCTTTGGTGGTTCTCTACTAATAATAAAAATGTATTGGAGAGATAATTATTTGAGAAGATCAAGCATTGCTTCATCATAAACTAGATTCTCCCTGACGTATCACTGCGACGCCTTGATCCGAAAGGAAAAGGTCCCGGCCTTGATCCGAATGGAAAAGGTCCCGGGCCTTGATCCGAATGGAAAAGGTCCCGGCCTTGATCCGAATGGAAAAGGTCCCGGCCTTGATCCGAAAGGAAAAGGTCCCGGCCTTGATCCGAAAGGAAAAGGGCCCGGCCTTGATCCGAATGGAAAAGGTCCCGGCCTTGATCCGAATGGAAAAGGTCCCGGCCTTGATCCGAATGGAAAAGGTCCCGGCCTTGATCCGAATGCAAAGGTCCCGGCCTTGATCCGAATGCAAAGGTCCCGGCTTTCAATAAGCAAGGAAACTCGAGGTGTCGCAGAACAGTGGTTAAAATGAACAAAAGCGCATTCTTATTAGTACTACACCGAAATATAAAGTTTTGTTCATATTCAGTGTTATTACTAAGATTTACATTTAGTTACAAATTGTTCTGCATTCTACTCATTGTTTGTTTATTTCTACTTAGAATTACGTGGAGAAAAGAGTAAAAAAAAAACCATTTAGAAAAATAGAATATTCCTAAATAATATGATATATTCCACAGAACATCTATTTGAATAATTTAAAAGCATGACTGACTTCCATTATTAACTAAATGCTATTTAATCTGTTTTTCCAATAACAACCACTTAGATTCATCTTTTTCTTTGTTAATGGAATTTATTCTAATTAAAGTTGTTGTTGCAATTCATTTAAATTATATCCAGTTTACCTTTCTTCAGCAGTACGATTTCAGTTCCGTTAGCAGCAGACTTAATCAGCAACTGATGTTTTTTGCCCTACAAACCTTTCTTTTAAAAGATATTTATCTCCCGCTATTTTAAACAAACGCAAACTCATTGGTGTGTTTCCCTGTTTCATCTCCATCGATTGCTAATGTGAATTTGGTGTCTTTTAATTTACGGCAAGGCCATATTGTTATATGTGTTTTTGTGCGCAGATTTAAAGCCATCAAACAAGATTGTCTGGTCTGAATGTTTATTTAAATGTGTGTCATAACAGCACATGTGGAAGCAGGACATTTTAAGTAGCCTACAAATTTACATTTGCATTGTTAAAATGACAAAAACCTTTTCTTTTCCTCAAAGTAGTAGAGTCCTCATTTAGATAAAATCTTTAGATAAAATGTTAATCAAATTCTCCGCCGTTTCCTTGATTCCTGCGCCGTTATTGATGTCAGTCAACCTACTGAGGTCATTTCGCTCACAAGGGGCTCCTCAGACAGGCCTACTCAAGGACGTCTGTAATATATTCTACACAGACTGAAGGAAATTTAACTTAGGGGTCTTCCTTAATATTTTGTGCCCTTTTTAAAGCTTACCACAAGAATTATTAGAATTATTACCAACATAAATACCGGAATTAACACTTAAATGAAATTTAGAAGAAAAACGGTTACTTTAAATTCTTGGTTTAATTAATTTGTTAAGCATTTCATTTCACCTAACTTGCAAATTTGCAAATAAGCATGCCACAACCTGTTTCTACGGTCTCAGGGGTCCCAATAGCCAACATCTGTTGTTCACACACACACACAAAAAAAAGAAACACACGTGTTGGCTTTCACGTGCACCGACTACTGCTACGCAACTTTTACTCTTTATTGAATCTGCACAGAGAAATCTCCACAAAGGTCACACACCTATCTCTACAGGCATTGCTACGAATTACCTTGATAGATAACCAAATCTTTGACTGACTTGCGTTCACCACCCAATAAAAACGTACAACTTACAACGAAACTCAAGTGGCTTAAGAATAAGAAAGTGAATGTCCTAGAGCCAGATTAAAGTTTGAGCAGATGGTAAGGGCATATCCAGACAGAACGCCAACAAAGCTTCCCCCTTCAAATTGACTCGGGGGGACGGGGGACGGAGATACCGATGAAAAATCTTGTTCCGATCTCGTTTTTTTTTGTTTCGTCTCACCTTTCACCCTTTTAAGAGCTTGAAAGTTAAAGTTTGAATAGAAATACTCACTTGAGTAAATGTGTAGGCCTACACGTCCATTTCAACACAATGGGCATCTCTGGCTGGGGTTGAATAAGCACCATGTATAGCTAAGTTGGTGACAAATATTTCTGTCATTAACCAAATGTAGCTAATCTCAGTTAAAAACAAATGGCTTGTATGAACACAGTTGTAATTCTATATTTAGTACTAAACTATATTAGAATCGTCCACACCTGTTTTAAGATGTTATAACGCGAGACTTGTTACCAAGCAGCTTGGTAACAGTTTCCATGTTAAAAGGTTAATGATTTTCCTTTGACATACTTTTTTCATTCAATCGTGATATCCTTTTTATATCAGTCTTCCTAAGGAGGTTGACTTATTAGCCTGTATGCTCTCTGTGGGAAAACCAGTTTCCGGTTCAAGGAAAAGCACGCCGTTTTATACATACGTACTAGAACTTCAGGAAAGAATCTTTGGAATGTGGGCCAAACTTTACCAATGACAGCTACAAATTCACAAAAATACGTTATATGCTGTAAACGGGTATTTGCATCTGTTTATAAAAAGTCTTAAACAGCTATACAGTCAACGTTTTTTTAGCACCTTGTTTAACAGACAGCTCAGTAATATGCCGTTATTACGACTCTTCATCTGTAAACAACGTAAACTCAGAGACAAGCGTTCATGCCCTGTGTCACACGGTGTATCAAATTTCTAGCTTCAAAATAATGTACAACTTAGATTCATCACTACTTCCAAAACCACTTATAAAATCTTAAATTATGTTTTATTATTTTAAAGTCCCTGGACTATAAATTCAATTAAAATAGTAAGATATAACAGTGTTCTGTCTCTGATAAATGGAAATCAATTTGGAACAGAATCATATTTCAAACCCATTAAATTTTGTTTCAGCAGATACATGGCTTCCACTGCATTCGATTCTTCTATTGAGTTTGAATGCTTGACTGCTCAAGCTCTGACATTTCTCAGTAAAAGGAGACAATATAGCAGGACTAATTTCCCTCTGTTACGCAAAGAAACGGGTAAACATTCATGCTGGATCTGAAAATTCTCTCTACTGCCAAAAAATGTTTTCTTACTTTTTATTTAGTTATCATCGAAAAATTATTGAGAATTTCAGACAAATGCATGGATAGAGCTAAGAGGGATGTTACTCTTTGTGATGTGATCTAATCAAAACCAGTGTTTCTCCGAGAAGTATCATATCTGTGCGGTAATTGAGGACTGTTCACTTTAAGGCTTCATGCGTACATCGCAGCAAAGAGTGGGGAAACAGAAACACTGTAACTCAGCAGAGCTTCAAATATGTGTGGTTCCCACAGAGTCCCAAAAATTTGCTTGCGGAAATTATTGACTTTATGGCAATGGAATAATCATAGCCAATTTAATGATTACCAATTAGTGAAAGTAATTCTATGTGCATTAAATGGATGAAAAATGTTCCAACGAATTTTCCTCGGTGCACCTTGGTGTTTGAGGGGCATACAGATAATATTGCATGGGGTCAAATTTTCAGCCAAAGTGTATATATGTAAAAAAGAATTAAAAAATCTAGAAATAGCAACATCCTTGTTAATGACCAAACTTCACACTTCTTCACATGGGAACACTCATTAGTGGGAGTCCTGGTTCAAAAAATAAATAAAAAAAACCCCTCTCAATTGGGTTATGGACCTGAAATTCAAGGGGTGAAATAAGTGCCATCTATGAGACCACTTAGCGAAAGGCTTCCCATCCAGTGGAGAGCTGAGTGGAGGAAAGACGGAGCTGCCGTCTGGAACTTACAAACGTCTGCCGTCTTCTCCTTTACCTAGATTACCCAGGCTTGGACAGACGCAGTAAGTGTGCTGCAGGATACAAAACTCGGGGGACCATGCAGCTGTAAACAACAAGATGACGCCGCTGATTGGAGCTAGATCATGAGCGGTTATTTGGACATTGTTGGCGTCACCTACGATCCGAGTTCACACAAAACACACAAGTGCAACAGTACCAGATTGGAGGCGGCATGTGTCGGATGGCCGAAGCTAATCGCTAGCCCACCTGTAGCCCTTATCATCTCTTTTGAGAGCAAGCCCTCTGACGGCCCTTTCCTCAGGGGGCAGGAAGTGTTTTTTTAGGCCGAGTTTCGTAAGCACTTCTTGGTTCCCACTGTTCCCACTGGAGCTGAAACCTGGGGGCTGATCTGTTAGAACGTCAACATGCACCGGGGAAAGGAGAGAGACCCACTGTATTTGTTAGTTGGGAGGGAGATTAGCATGTTGGTATGAGCCATGAAAATGAGGGGACTGAAAACTGAAGCCATTGAACAACAGTATGGTGTGAAAATGTAGTGGCCAGCATTGATTTTCTTATGATTTTTCAGCTCCCACACTTCGGCCATCAGCAGAATGTGCCCCACCTGTCCACATACTCAAACAGTTACACGACGGATCTCTCCCGGTTTTGGGCATCTGCAGCTTTGCAGCTCAATTCTATCCAAATTAGGATCAGATCTAATCTCAACTTCTATCAAAACCACATGTTCATGTGCAGCTAGTGGACCAAAAATGGAAACCTCAACACAATGTCAGACATTGTGGCATTGGGCGTCATTCCTAAAGGAAAGTGTTGTTTTCTCAGAACTACCAGCCGGCGGGCGACGCTGGTAAGCGATGATCTGAAAGATGCCCAGCTGATTCACGACCACCCCAGCCTGATTCACAACCACCCAAGCCTGATTCACGACCACCCCAGCCTGATTCACGACCACCCCAGCCTGATTCACGACCACCCCCGCCTGATTCACGACCACCCCCGCCTGATTCACGACCACCCCAGCCTGATTCACGACCACCCCAGCCTGATTCACGACCACCCCAGCCTGAGAGACGGTCTGCCACTGCACTCTCCTAGTCAACATCATTACCTGAGCTGGAGAGGAACCTGCAAAATGATGTCCTTACAGGGTTCAGTCTGCACTCAGGAGACTGCCTAAACTGATCACCTGAGCTGGAGAGGAACCTGCAAAAAGAGGTCCTTACAGGGTTCAGTCTGCACTTTTTCTGATGAAAATCACTTCACCACTATAAAGAAACTGATATGTCTTAACCATTACTTATAGCAATGAAGTCTGTAAAACTGAATCTGTTGCCGCCAAGTTTCGATGGTCAGACCCTATCAGGGTGACCCTATCAGGGTGCCACAAACAGGCATTGCCAAGTGTTAAGACTTGTCTATTGCTCCATCACATCCCTTCTGTCTGTTTTAGATGACCCACGCTGACCTCGTGACCCACGCTGACCTCGTGACCCACGCTGACCTCCCTCGACACTATTGGCCACTCAGACTCATGGTCTGGACTTCAGACTCAAACATCAGGTACTCCCATTTCCCCACCTTTCCTGGTGTGAGATTATTTTGCCCTTCGTCACCAAACAATTACACTCAAGGAAGATCCCCCGTTCCATAAACATGCCCAAACCTCACACGTCCATGTAGCCAGGAGTTTTCATTTCTGGATCACTGTTTCTATTAATCTGTATACCATTCATTTTACCCTCACTTAGGTTTACACATTCCTGAATATAATAGAGTCAACTAAATACGCAGAATTTAAACCATTATAACATCCTCCAGTCAATTACAATCTGACAGCTGTATGATGGAATGACAAAATTAGAAAAAGATCCTAAAAAGAGGGTTTATAGTACGTATGTGTTGGAATAATAAAAATAGAGTTGCCCTTGGGCTAACTGATGAAGGTGATTTCAAAGAGCTGCTCCACTTTAGCACAAATTCCCTCCTGCTCTGTCCTGTCATAAAACAGTTTTCGAAAAGACATGAGATTTTAGCGCTGAGCTCCCTGGGTTCGAAGCGACTAAAAAACAAAACTGAGGCTATACTCTTGGTCTATTTCTTTAGAAATCCAAGGTGTCGCTTTTCACGCTGCTTTGGGGGAAGAGGCCTCGTCCAACTTTTCGTAATCTTGCCCCCCCTCCCCTCCCCCCCATTGGTTTGGTCCTTTTGCCATACTCTGTGTTTGGGTTTTTGGTCCGTCTCCCCGCCCCGCCCCGCCCCGCCCCGGCGGAGCAGCAGTGGCACCAGCTCGGTACACAGTGATTGGTTTTCCTTGGCTAGAGACCGGGGACTCACATGGTATCCCTATGGAGCAGCGTAGTGGGGAAATAGAAAGTACAACAGTGAGTTACAGACACAAAATTCAGGTTATTCACCAGACGCCTCACAGCATGCACTGCGGCTAACGCGATTATCTTTCACAAGTTCTTAACCCTTCACTTACTGGACCAGGACTCTGTATGCTGTCGGTTGTGGCAGGGAGTGACTCTCTCCCTCTCTCTCTCTCTCTCTCTCTCTCGCTCTCTTTCTCTGCAAAGAGCGACTCGGAAAGCGGAAACTACCAGACTCTGAATCTGAAGCCCTGCGCCGATCTTCGTCGTGCTTTCAGCTTTGAAACTCCACCTGTGCCGTATCGCGCGTCTTTCCCCATTTATCCTCCCTGGGTGTCTCTTTGACTGTTCGACCATGGGAATTAGAGACGCCCCATAGAACAGCACTAGAGCAACTTTTAATGAACAGCTAAGCTCAATCTACAACAGAGTCACGCTGAAATTGTATCAGTCTGGGCCGCTCAAGGTACTCATCAATAGATCTTTTACTAC
>JAOYSI010002685.1:0-15805 GCA_025775065.1 Hiodon alosoides
TCCATAGAATACAGCAATTTGAATGCAATCGTATTCATATATCGTGCATGAATACTTTGCGCCCCCAATTCTAAGCTCTCATGCACCCCCCTGGGGTTAAGCCCCAAAGGTTGGGCATCTCTGTACCATTACACTGAGATAAACCTTTTCAGTTTATAGAGTAACAATTTATATCACATTACAAGAACGATGATTTAAAATATCTCCTTGCACTGCTCGTGATGAAGAGCGACAAGTCATCTCCGTCAACACCCAGTTCTTCCTTCCCTGCTTCATGGTCTGTCGGTTCTTTTCTCAGGACAAAGGAAGGTCTGAGTTGTTCCTCTGCGGCTCTTGCTTAGCCCCTCTTTGGCATGCACTTCATAGTTCCGACATTTGGCACTTCCATTGTCCTTAAAAGCATTTCCAGTGGCCATCGTGTTTAAATCAACAAGGTCAGTGGAATCTTTCCTGTCCGTCTCTTGACAAGAGGCACTTCACCCAGAGCTCTTGCACATGAAATAAGTTTCAGCGTAAGGAGGAAATACATCAGAAATGCAAAACAGAAGTCATTCATGGTTAAACGGGCCCCTGTGTGTGAAAGTTTTCATTCCAGCCAAGCACATAATCACGTTCAGCTAATTATTGCCTTAATGAAACTAATGTAGACTTTTTTTTGTTCTAGAATTGAAGTTGACGGTTATTTAAATAGAGATGAGACACCCTGGATGGGGGTTCTACAGGACCATACTTAACCACTGGGGTAGATAATGACTTGACTTCGTCAGAGCTTCTATATAACTGGTTTTGTAAAAGTTTATCATAGCGAACCATCTTCTCTCGTAGAGGTTAATCAGCTCGGTGGTTCCCTCACGGGGGGGGGGGGGGTTCTGGCAAAAAAGGGGAGCAAAAGCGAAACTTGACAGCAATCTTCAGCAATCCCCTATAATAAGTTTAGAGACAGTAAAAAATAGGGTTCTCTTTGCTTCAAACTCCAAACTTAACTTCTGTCACATATGCTGAATAAATGTTTCGCTCCTGCTGGAGGTACAGTGCAATGTCTTATTTGAGTTTCCACCTTAAATTGCCTTTTGAACTCTGATAGGTTCTCAAACACATCTGAATTTTTTTTTTAAAGGGTATCTTGAAGCAACCAGCTGTGTACAAACTGGGCAAATGTAAGATAAACCAGCAGAGGTATAATGTGCCAGTAGTAACTTTGCCAAATTTCTGAAGCTTGATACATTTCCATACCGTGTGTTGCACACCATTCTAACAAGAGTGCATTCACGACATTCTCCTTGTACCACCACTGTGTACCATCTTAACTTCATGCGCGCTTGGCAGCATCCCCCAGCTCAATCTCGTTCTGTACCTCAGTGCCATCCTACATACTCCGTGTCAACAGCAAATAGATGGATTCAGTTATGCTCCCATATACCATAAGCACTGTAAGCACTCCTCACCTTATTGTGCAGCCCGATGTCCTGGTAATATAATTTGTGACTCTTCCATGTCACTGCTATATGAATCGATGAAGTTGGTTATTAACGTGATTTTATTTTTTTAAAAAGGGCTTTATTTCCTGAAGCTCTTTGTGTACCACTACTTTATTCCGGCTGCACTGAAACAACACGATATCTGCATTTGTTAATTTCCTTCACTTTCATGTTATTCAATGCGAAGCTGTTTAGCGGGGCTATAGCAGTTGGCATGAAGACATATGGTAGGTTAATCATATCTACAATGCTGCTGATATGGGTCATACTTTGGGCCGGGGGAGTGAAAACCTCTTGCAAGCAGTAGCCATTAGGTTAATATCATGTATTTAAGAGCGAATTGTTACTGTTGCTTTTAAATTTTATCATTTTAAGATCAGTTTTGACACTTACGGGGTGCTTTTAAAATAAGGTAGTCCTCCAGGTTGAATTTGTTGATTCTTATTTTTGGACGCCTACAACATTTCTGCTACTACTACTACTACACTTTAGATATTAGGCACAAGTTATATCTTTTTCTGATTAATGTTCCATCTCAGAATGATAGCCAGATGCAATCTCTCAAACAGCACCAGATGCTCCAACGCTTAGCTTTTTTATGCAGTCTGAAAGGAAAACACCTTTTTCGATACGTTCAACAGCTTTATTCACAAGATCTTTATCGCTGAAATTTTGAGAGCAGATGTCAGAGCAGAATGGGGCAAATCTATGCACTTACTTCTTTATAGAAGTTGAGGTAAATCTAAATGTAATTTATCCTTATTTGTTTTTAATTATTTCATTATTTTAAAATGATTTTCAAATAATTATTTTGATAAAGTTGGCCTAAAGTTAATGTTTATTTAATCTATTACATATCAATGTGTGTCAAAGCATTATAGGTGAAAAAGTCATCATCTTCCAGGCAATCACTTTATGTATGAACTGTCACGATTTTTATATGTGCAGATAAAATAAGAAATATACGTTTACATTTTTCGGATGAATTAACCTAGATGGAATGCTAGAAATTGCTGTTGAAATGCAAATTGAAAAACGTCAACATAACAGCAGGCTGTATTGAGTTCTGTGTTCTGTATTTAGAACATGCACAGAGAGACTGGGTGTGAAGATCTTGTCCCTTCAAATAATGACATTTACTTCTAAAATGGAGAGGACATTGCCAGTCTCAAAGAGACGAGGAGAGGAAGATATTCAGCAAGATCTGACTTGCTAAACATCTTTTGAAGGCAGCATGCTTGCAGATCTCAACTGAAGAACTAGACATGAGTGGCTGTCTCTTTTTGCTGAAACTGTGACATGCTGTGAAAGGGATAAAATGAAGTGACGTCCATGCTCATTTTGACAGCAGACCCACTTTACATTAGAATCAGGATAACTCTTCATAAACATAACTGGCCCTGGCTTATACATAATAAGTAAAGGGAATCATTTTATGTAATTTGGTGACCTTACATAGGTAAAAGTTTGTTGTTTTTTTTTAAAACATTTTTTACAATTTAGTTGCTTTTATCCAAAGTTTGAATTAAACAGCTTACAATTTCTTCATTCAATAATTACACAAAATATCCGCTTGTAGAGCTGGAAATTTTACTGAAACAATTCAACCCTTGCTCAAGGATATAACTGCTGGGGTGGGATTTTCGTAACCTTTTGGTTACAGGCCTATCATCTTTACTACTAGACAAGCAGCTGCCACTCAAAGTAAAGTTTTATACAGATGTATGCAACTTTTTGCAGGGTATGGTCTAATGCGTATTATTGTATCTTCTGAAGTTGATTAAGATTTGTATTTTATCCTTCATGTCTTCTATATTTCAATAGACTGTAAACAAACATGCATTGATGTTTGTTTCTCATAGTTCTCAAAAACAAGAAGTTTCCATTTCCCGATGGGAGATGCATACATAAGACAAGTGTTTATCATGTAAATATCTACCTGTGCTTAGATGCACTGTTTACTGAACTTCAGCTTTAAAGGTAGCGTCTTGTGATAACTTTGTTTGAAAGGCCTCCCCATTTTTTTTCTTCTTATTTCTTAGTGTCCTTGGGTCACATTTGCGTTATTATTCATTCGTTGATCTGCTATAGTGGAGTTGGCTTTGTATTCCCTTAGGTTTATAAAAGCCTCAATATTGTCTATCTCCTCATGTTTTATTCATCAGTTTAGAACCTAGAGTAGCAGAGCGGGGCGCTGTGTGAGCTATATCACAGGGAATGTTAAGGGTGTCAATCATCCAGTAAAGTGCAAGGAGATCCTAACTTATCAAAAACAACTTAATGTGGATTTTGTCTTCTTCAAGAAACTCATCTGTGGGTTTTCAAATAAGTAGGGCAGCACCTCCATTCAGCGCTCCACTCTAAATCAAGAATAGAAGCTAAAATATTCTATGTCTTGCATCACACGTTGAAGCAATCTACCTGATTCGCGCCATCATTTTAACCGGGAAGATCTGGTTTAATCCTGTTATCATTAGCAGATGTTTGTGCCCATAATTAGGAAGATTACAGGTAACTACATTTTTTTCTTTGATGCCAAATTTTAATGCACCTAAAAATCACCTAATGCTGCATCTCCTCAAATATGTCATAATTTACATTACATTTGCTGAAGCCTGCAACCATGATAATGATGATGTGCAATTCCGCAGCAAAGAAAGATTATTTTTTCCCTTTTCTGAATCATGTTTTTATTGATAGAGGCCCTCCTTTTGACCCTTTTAACTCCTGTATCAGGCTGTGGTTATCGCTAATCATCTCAATTTTTGATACTTCACCTTCCAATCAAGGTTCGTTCTACCAGCCTCGTCGCCTCAACCCGCTTCTTTATTCAACTAAATATTGTGCAGTTTTCCTTGCAGCTGAACATTGTCTTTTTTTTGGATTTAAACCCCCTGTATGTCCCCATCCACCCAGTAGGAGACTATGAAAGCCAAGCCGTTATGCCAAGTTATCTAATCCAGTGCACAGAAAATGAAATGCAATATGGAACAGCCCTCACTTCGAACAAATTGCATACTTGAGTTTGTTATGGAGTTTTCCATACCACAATGTGACACGCAGCTGACTGACAGCATATGCGAGCTAAGGGGCAAACCCCCACCAGCACCTGCTGGATATGAACAATCATAACTTGTCTCTTTAAGATTTTGGCACACGTCCTGTAAACCCGCCCACAGGCAGCCCTGGGGGGCATGGCCCGGACGGCACAGACCTCATTTGTGCCATCAGACGAGTGTGGTTTGATTGATTACAACTACCTGAGTGTGGTCAAATTAAAATAATTTACAAATATGAGAACAGAGCTGTCTTATTGGGGCAAGGTTTTAGACTGTTTGGTGGCTCAGTGTTGTCTTGCATTTTAGAAGAATAGGGAACGCAAGGTTGGCATGACATCATAAACTTGCCATGCCCAGCTGTTTCTGTGTCAATGATCAACTTTGTTCAATATTAATATTCAAGGAGCCACACAGCTCACAAAATTATCCATTTACTTTACAAGCATGCTTTGCTTTTCTAATTCCCGCCACACAATCAATAACGACATCTAACCACGCAGATATTTAACTCCAAAAGAACATTTATATATAGGACAGGGGTAAATGGTGCAGTTGTCTTCTATTTTGCCTGCGCAAATGGACGACTAGCAACTGAAATGTCTCCTCAGCCATATCAAAAATATCATAACTGGCAGTCAAAATTGAAAAAGGGTTTATTGCGCCAGCGTTATGAATGGCCCCAGCAATTACATAGGGAGTTTTTAGCCTTAAACCCACATTCAGTCTTAATATAGATGGAAATCTCTCTTTCACTGAAGAAGAACAAAGAAACTCTTGGGTGTAATTGTTATTGCTCAATCTCACTTTCGTAGGAAAACACATCCGTAGGAAAATGCTCACAGAGATTATCAATCAGATACGAATACTTGTTCCTTTTCGACTCTAAGGTGGCTTTAAAACTGGGCTTCCTAATCCTATTCCTGTGTGTCATTCCTGCTAACATCTTTAAGAATTATATTAAAAAGTTCCTAAATAATACCATAGTCAAAAAAACTGACAACAAACTTTAAACTTTTAGCCTTTCCTCACAATGCATCAACTACTCACTCCTGAGCACGCGCCAGAGTTGATGTGCCCTTTTAAGTAGGTTTGGAGCTAGTGCTGGTAGCTCCCTATCACAGTTAGATGATACATTAAAAAGGAGGTTTGAATGATAGATGCTTAAAATCTGTTTCCAGACCTAGCGAAAGTGAGATATAACAAGGTGAGTTTACATCAACTGACAAAGTAACATTTAAGGAGATAGAGAGAGGGGGGAACAGAGGAATCCCCAACCCCCTCTTGGAATACATTAGCTTTTCCCCACATACAAAGGGAAAGGGGTGACCATCTGTCAATGTCAGATTTAAACAGTTCATGAAGAGGCTCCATATTAACCTTGCTTAAATCAGATAGCTTGGGGAATGTAGTACTTAAATAGACGATGCCCTTGACTGGCCAACCGAAGCTTCCAGCCTGAAACAGCTAGAAATTTTGGCCAATAAGATAAGTTAGTTAGCCTTGCTAAGACCAATTTATTGGAATACTTTGAAAAACAGTTCAATAATGTGAATTATTGAGTAGTGATGTCAGAGACTTTTCTAGTTCCATAACAAAACAAACAAAAAAAAAAAAAATGGTCAGCCAATACTTTGTATCCAGAGACAGCAGTGGGAAAGTTGTCATTTGGACAACCCACATAATATTGTCTGGGCAGACCAAGGTGGACATTCTACTGTCCAGCACCTTTACAGGGATCTTAATATCGCAATTAGTCAGTGAGATATCTTTAAAGCTTTTACTATCTGTGGGTGTTTTTCTTGAGTAGAAGAGTGATAAGTCTGTGAAAGGGTGTGTGTGGGGGCAAGAGAACCAGAATGCTATATCCAGTAGCATAGGAACTAGCTTGTGGCATAGTGTTCATAAAATTGTGTTATAAAGCAGTCTTAGCCAGGAAAATTCCTGAGGGTAGTTTTTCATTCACATATAGCATTTCTTCTAATCTTACAGGGGTCACAGGTGACTCAAAACTGAAAAGATGTAACTTAACTGAGAGATAAGAGTTAATCTCACAATTTGCCACAGTAGCCTAATATTAGCCCAAATGTTTTGTTTATATTGGCAGTACTTTTCAGCAGTGCCCCCTTGTGGTTTATGACTGCAGAGGTTGGACCACTCTCTGTTTGCTATAGTTAGCCAATAATCTCCTAGCCTTATCACCTCCTCATAATATATTTGCCAAGCTCTTATTATCAAAAATTCAAAAGACAAATCTTGTTTGAGTTTAGTTTCAGCTATTCGTCTCTTTCTTTGGATCGAGTTATTTCACAGGGCTTTCTTTTTGAGAGACGTATGTTAAATTATGAAGCCCTTATGAAAAACCTTCACTGCCTCCCATGCCATTCCATGAACTGGGGGAGAGGGTAAATTGGTTGTCTGATAAAAATAAATTTGGACTGCCAATGAAAACTTTAAATCCAATAGTTCAATAGTACACTGGAATTCAGCCTCCATCTATGAGATCTACTCGACTGGGGAGTTCCTTGAGCATGGCCCAAGACAGCCATATTTCCAATTGTACAAGAAATGTTAGATGGGAAGAATGTATGAGAAATGAGAAAGGGGTTCTCATACAGAATGGAGAAAAGAGTGAAACGTATAATCCCACACATCCATCAAACCCAGGGCCCCACCAATACCATTCAAAACACTGACCGATTTACATGGACCTACTGATCTATAGGAAGGAGGGTCACTTTGGTCTAGTATAAGATCTGATTGGAATATCTTTTATAAATTCCCAAAAACATCTAAATTGGGTGCATAAACATCGATCAGAGGAATAATTGCGCACTCTTCTGCATCTTTGGATACTTTAAAGAATTTAACAGTAGGTGACATGACACAGAAGCATATCCCACATCACAAACAGAAAAGCCTCAAGAGAAAAGGGCTTAACTAATAACAAGGAAACAGAAAAAAAATATCAAATGTATGGCTATGGGTGGGTAAACCCAATTAAGGCACCAATAAACTTAATGTCTGTGATTTGCAAACTTAATGCGGCAAAATAGGGCGGCACCATCGCTGAACTAGAACATAGTACATTATAGTGACAGCAACCACTGTGTTGATTAAGTCACGTACTGAATCTGCAATGGGGATTATACATGAAATTGCACACTGGAAAAACATAATAATAAACAAGAGGAGGAGATGAACCAATGATGGGTTCGTGAACCTAATAAAGGCCCATCCATTAAACCTGTCGTTGATTAAACTCGCCTGTATTATATTCTAACAGGCTATTTGACCAGCTAGCCAACATGTTCTGCTTGTTCCCCTTTACTATTGCAGCCCCCTGTCCAGTTAATCTTGGAAGCAGAAGAAGTTGGCAATTATCTCTTTGGGGGGGAGAATTAGTAGTTTTGAGTTTATGATGGGCTTGCACTAAAACCCCTAGAAAACTCCTGAGGAATTCCAGGAATGACTTTTTTGAGGACAGGCCATCTATTTCTACGCACAAATTTTTTTTAAAAAGCCTCTAAATTGTAAATCGCTGTATTCTCCATCCCTCCAGGTTGTCTATTTTCTGGCGCAGGGCGTCCACCTCATTCATGCTTGCAAGGGGATTAGCACTTGCCTCTTTAGCTGCGTCTTCCAATAAGTCAAGATGGATTTCAGAGTTTTTTAGATGTTCCAAAATCAGAGAGGTTTCCTCACACCTTAAATCTTCAATGTCTTACCAATGTGACATAGACTCATGTATTTCCCCTGCCTTTAACTTATGGGTTGTTCAATATTGTGGTATAATATTGAGAACATTCACACAGAGATCTGTATTGGAGATTACTTTGTCTAGGGACCTGGTATACAGTGAGAAGAGCACCAAACCAAGCCCTGGGGCTATGGCAGTATGGGGCATTGTGTGTGTACGTGTGTGTGTGTGTGCGTGTGCGTCTGCGTGTGCGCGTGTGCATATATTTTCCCTTTAGAAAGTTGATATTTCTGTTCTGGTAGGGCTGCCATTCCGAAACGGCTTTCCAGCCAGGCCAATGTGCATAATGCAAAACCTGGTGTAATGAGGACAAAACCAGGACCTCAAGGTTTTTATGTTTTGAAAAAACCAAATAAGTGGTGGTGTAGCTGTTATAATATGGGCATCAGTGTTTCTCTTACTTAGATCAATCACAGAAAATACTTGTAAAATGTGTAATTTCTGTAAAGTTCCTAAGCATGGCAAACACCTCTCATCCGTCAACAATTTCAACGTACAGTACACAGGAGATATATTGCAGCTAAAACATACAGTAAAAAACATAAGAAAAGCTGACCTGAAAATTGTAATCTTGCAAGGCTGCTATGCTATTTAAGCCTATAGATCAGAAGCCCTGGGAAGCAGTAATGACGGAGAGACATCAGTAAATTGGAACTAATTCCGCTCACAGTTGAATGTGTGGAAAAAGCTGTCAGGAAGCATGAGAAACATCGCTCTGAAATTATGCCTGAAATGAAAGTGTACATATTAAAAGAGAAGTCAAATTTGCAATTTAAGGCAATGCGTGCCTTTGTGTAGGAAACTCTAGCAATGCTTGTATTTTTCACTCAGGTGTTCCTCTTGCTCTTTTATACAAGCTCTTTTCTTCGAACGAACTCAAGCAAACCTTCTACTTTCCCTGACATTTTGTATCCTTGAGTTTCTCCAGCACGACAAACACCTGATATAATAACAGTGAGAGCAACTTGAAATGGTTGCTTAGCAACCATTCTCTTTTCAGCAAACACAGACTTTTGATTTACATTTTATAAAACCAAGGACCTAGTGTGTCTTCGTCTCTAGTTCAATGCGTGTTTCCAAAAATGTATCCAAAGTGTTACTTTGTCTTGTTAATTGGAAACATGTATTGCCTTTATTTTAAATGGCACTCTGTCCAATGTTGCTTTCAGTGACCATTCCCATGGAGAAGAACATGCCTTTTGAGAGCCATCTGCATATTTAGCTGGCAAGCTTAATAATGATGCATACACTAATTGGTAGAGATATTTTTAAATAAAATATTATGCACAGGCTAAATTAGCGGCAGGAAAGAAAAAAAAATTACATTTAGTCTATATACAAACAGACAGTACTGGTAAGAAGGCTCCGTGCGACAGCTTTCCTATAAAGGTCATTCTAGTACCACAGCAATAAGCACAGGCTTCAACCTTAGGGGTTTGACGCAAACACCAGAGGGCAAACTGAAATTTGACGAGGGCTGCCACCACATTTCTGTCTAAGTGCCTGCTAACAGAGTCCATTTGAACTCCCCTCACAGATGTTAAACTTTTGAATTGCTGAGTGTCAGGGTAACTGTGACCTTCAATGACCTTTGATTGTCAAGCAAAAACACCTGACTGATGATGACTGAACTCTGACAGCTTTGTTTGCCTCCTCTCCCAACACATACACACATCAACACACACTAGAGAACGGGGTGGTAATACAAGCATAACCACCCTTAAATTTCTAGTACCAGTGGAATTAGCTTTTAAACTATTTCAATCGACATAATGCACGTAAAGCACAGACGAAAGAAAGGAAAAAGATTAAATGAGAATTACAGTGATGTTCCCAGATTTCAGCATAGCCACTGCATAGCCTGTGTGAACAAAACGTGTTAATGCTAAACAACCAGTGAAATCATGTAAATTTCATAGTCAATTGGAAATTTCAGAATGGATGAGCGTTAGAAGTCCCTTCAAAAATTCCGTAATTCAAGTTTTGTTGGTTATTCTCATGTCTTCTTATTGTCTCTTTCTATGGTTCACATGCACATGTAACTCCCTGTATGGCCCACGGGTGGACCCAGCAGGCTCTGAGGTACCAGCAGTGTAAAGTATCAGCAATTGATTATGGATGCCTAGATGCTGTCTCTATCTGTGTGGTGTGAATCAATCTAGATAAGAAACATACCATTTCATAAGATAAACTGAAATAAAATGGAACTTAACGCTGTTCTCTTTGTAAACACTTTCTTTCAGAGGGGTATCGGCATGAATACGGATAAAGACGTGTGCAAAACTTGAACTAAATGAGACCAAAATTTTACTGTACAGTGTTATTTCAACATAGCAACTAACAATGCACTCCCACACCCTGCTCTGCTCAAGTGGATTTCATTTAGTGCTTCAAATGACCGTTCTCAGCAGTTGTGCTAAACCTGTGCTCAAAGGTACAACAGAAGATATTTACCTGAAATTTAGTTTACAGTTACCTTCCAGTTAGGGTTAGGGTCCTATTTTTATATTATTATATTATATTATATATTATTATATGGTCACCATATTGCCTTCTATCCATAAACAGGGAACAAAGTCCACCAGCAAATCAAATGCATTTCCTTTTTTGACATCACCACTTCATAATAAGCAACAGTGCAAAAAAAAAAAAGGGCAGTGAAAGCTGTTTTATTTTATTTTTTCCCGCCATAGAGTCTTCTCCCTAAATCAAGTGGGTAAACAACGCATCTTTATTTGTTGACCAAATGCATTTCGAAACAAAGGTCATTCTTTAGAGTTCATGAGCCAAAGTGAAGGCTTATTTCTTTGTTTGGAGAGCCTGCTGGTGGCCCTTTAGCGATCTGCATTTCCTTATAACCTGACCCAATGCACATTACAGCGACTTCATCAACGAGATCAACAATCTTTTCGACAATTTTTTTATCACCCGCTTTCCACCTCCAGAGTATACTATAAATTTAGGAAATGAACGAGCTTCAAAACATTTATTTTGGATAGTCTGTTCATTTGTTGATGGTGACTGTGTCCAGGAACGCATTTCTGCCTGATGGAATACGTGGATAAGTTTATGTGACAGTGACCAGAGCCACTCTGGATGCTGGTAAAACCAGGTCACTGTAGAAGAGGAGCAAAATCCTCTGGTTTGAAGCACTTCTAAGTAACGTGCTTCCATCATTACTGTCACTGCCTCAACCTATGTTTTATAAGGCGAATGGTTGGGGTGAGATTAATATACTTAGGAGGCCCAGGATTTGTTGACCTTACTCACATACTTTTAATCAATTTTATTCCTGTCACAAGCTGCAAATGCACCAAAGCAAAAACAAACCCAAGCACAGCTCCAAAATTATTATTTTTTTTTTGTTGATTTTTTTTTAAACAAACTACAAAACCAAAAACAGAATACAAAAACAAGAACTCACCCCAACTAAGGAGAAGTGCAGGTTTTGTATGGCAAACAGAAAACCAAATGGGGAGGTGCTGGGTCAATGGAAACAGAAGTGAATCAAACAAATGCGCATGGGTCTGTGGTATGTTAATGGAATGATTGACAAGAGCTAGAAGTTGACAGAAAGCAAAGAGTGAAGGCAGACTGTGACACTTCCCGTGTGGCTTCTACTCCATCTGTGACATGCTTCAGCTCAGAGCCGAATCATTGGGCAGTAGAAATACTGCCTATTATTTTAATAACACAGAGACATACTAATAAATGTTTGTTTAGACCCCTATCCTATAGATAGCTGGAAAGAGAAGAAAAGCTCTCACCAAATATGAAATATATGTTATCTAACGCAGTAGTTGTCTTTGCCATAATCCAGAGCTCCCCATTCCGGACAATTAAATTCCTACTTCTTAAACTAAGCCGATTAGACAACATTCAAGATCTGCTTAATGTAATTGTGTCTCTTTTACCAAACACACGTTTCTAACTGAATAGATTTTATTTTCTTTTTCCCCGAAAAAGAGAGAATAAAATCACCAATTCTAAGTACTGAAATAAATATGCGACTTTTACCATAATCAGTCATCATCAGAGATTAAAGTAATACTGCACGTATGGTTTATGGAGACAATCAAATTCCGATTAAACTGGACCATACCCGCCACCCCCTCAGGAGTCAGTGCCCAGCCTAAAGGGACACAGAGCATATACTGAACTCCAATGGCGAGGTAAAATCTCTTATAATGTATTTCTTTATTTAGCGCTTATTTCTCAATAATTGATTGATGACAGATGTGTGTGTACGCCGATTAGTTCAATTAAAACATAATCAGTAGATTAAAAAAATGAAAAAGTAATTAAGCCAAAATGAGCAGCTTGGAGGAACCAGGGGGCCCTGTCAATGACCTGCTGGTTTTACGAGATCTTCTTACGTTTTGTTAATATGTCTTTTAATTCAGCCGTCAGTTGTCAGAGTAGAACTTTTGCTGGAAAATTAATTTTTCATCAGCGTCAGCCTTAACACTTTTGATATTCAAAGGGAAACTTTTCTGTCACATCTTGAATCTGTTAAACAAAGATTTTTCAACCATGAGCATGGATGCCACGCTGTCTATAACACCTAATAAATGCAGACATTTCAAGTCCAAACAAGGGCAGCAAGATTGACTTAATTCACCGTTCTAACTAATGTGACAGATAATCCAAGGATTTAAGCGGCATTTGGTCCGGTTATTTTTGTCTTTCCTAATGCAGTTATCCCAATGCACTGTGCTTCACCTCCAAAACAACTGGTATTGTTTCAGTCCAGCAGTCTGTAAATGGACACCAGAAAGAATGTCAGATATGTCAATCTACCCTTCCCATGGATGGTGTTATATTTAGCACCTTTTCCCGTTAGACGGAGCAGCCCAGCCAATCATGGGGTCTTCATCCAGACTAAATAAGGCATTATTCAGCTAGGCCCAAAAAGAGTTAAAATAATAATTCTATTAAAAATCAAATAACTTTTATATCGATTACATTTTAAACAAAGCAAGCAATAAAATAAAATGCAACCAACGAGCGACTGGACTTTATATTCAAGTAATGTAGAATCAGAATTAGATTAAAATGCATTCGCTTATTTTAAATTCTTTAAAAAAACAAAAATTACACTATTTCTGTTCCATAATATGCTGAGCTATAAATGTATCCTGCACAAATGCCTCTGTTTGCCCATTCGGAAATGAGCACATTAATACCAGCCGTTGGTTCAGCTGAGTCTTATGGCAGAGAACTGTCAAATTGTCTCTTCACACTGGGTCTACTCCGTACATCACAATCAGACCTGTGTGTCCTCATTCCTGTAGCATATTTAAAAAAAATAACTCTCTGCAGCCACGTAGTTTATCAGTCTTTGAGGAGCACTTAGTTTATTTGAAAAGTTGGTTACCTTGGGAAATTACGATCAAAGCAGACCGAGCAATTAAGCAATACTATGGTATAATGAGATTTGATTTGGCTTTCAAACTGATCTGTTTGAACCAGTTACAGAGCACACATCAAATGCATGCAGATTTGAGTAGATTTTTTATTTATTTACTATCTTGCTTAGTTTGAGCTATGAAATAAGAAAATGGACATAATAAGACATATTTTCAGAGCCAATAAACATACTGTACTTTCCAAATTAGAATATTTTATGTGTAATAGTTCAAATACGAAACAATTCTAAATGTACTGACTTAAGTGCTGCCTCTGTATGTTCTATCCACAATATCCCAAAGGCTACCTGTGAGCCAGAACTTTCAGGTCACCAAATGTCAGCATAAATAGACAGTGAGGACACTCTAAAGAAATGTCGGGCGCTGTTTTGCTTGGATTAGAGGCTGGGGCAAACACCCATCAGGGCCGTCTGGGGAAAATAAATACATGAATAAATAAAAGAGCAGGAGAGCTTTGCGAGACCCCCCCCCCCCCCGCCTTATAAGCCTGTGTGCTGGAGGGGAGGGTGGGTAAACAGGTACAACAGATTCATACCCACGCTCTGATGGGTTACATGAGCTGCATCAGAAAATAGACCAGCCAAACAGCAGAAGCTGGAGGCGGTGGGGCAGAGTTAGGAAGCCTCGAAGCCAGGGCTTGACTAACATGGAAACTTCCTAATCTCCCACTCCCGAGTTCCAGGCATGGCCTGGGGGACACAGGACTCATTCTTATTCTTAGCAGAGGCGGATGTGTGGCCGAGGTGGTGGGAGGGCTGGGGAGGGAGACTGTTGGCCTTTTCAGGCTTTCATCGCCCCACCATTGTTTTGAGAAGAGGCCACACAATGCAAGAGAGGAAGCTTATTTGTGGTGAGAAAATCTGCTGTTTGAGATATAAGCAATGCCTTTTTCTTACAGTCTAATCAAATCATATGTTGAGTTGTGTAAGTAGCTGAGTCAATAACAACACATGGTCTACATGGTCTAAAAACATGAATTAATATATATGATTATATACGATTTAAACAAGAATAATATAATAGAGGTCCGCAAAGGGCTATCATTAGAAATTTATATTCATACCCTAAATCAAAATACTAAAACATTATTTAGTCATATATACCTATGCCTTGCAAAGGTATTCAGACCCCTGACCAATGATCTCATATAATTGAATTACAAATGGTGGATTACAATTTCCTTCAGGGAAATTAAGGTGACATGGGTAAGGTGACATTTGCTTCATGTTGGGAATTTTTTTTTACCACAAATACAAAAACAGAAAAGCGTTGCTGTAAGTATTCAGCCCCCACACGTTATTCTTTGACAAGGTGCTGAAATAACAGCTGTAAGTCTTTCGGGGTGGGTTTGCGCCACACATTAAGCTTTGTCCAGATTATTGTCCAGAACACAGAGCACTATCTCGGTCTCATCTGAACACAAAACCTTTTCCCACATTGCAGCTGTGTCACTGTCAGACTTTCTGGCTAAATCCAGACCTGCTTTCAGATGGACGTTTTTTTGTTTTCTTTTCCAACTGGCCAGTTTTGCGGAGCTCTTGGTATGTGACTGGTGCACCATTATTCCACTCCCAGCCACTGAACTCCGCAGCTCCTTCAAAGTGACTGTTGGCTTCTCTCACAAATCCCCTTCTTGTTTGAGTGTTGAGTTTTGAGTGACATCATGTTCTTGGCAGCGCCTCAGTGGTGTGATGCAGCTTCAACGCCCTGATAATTGATCCAACTGTGCTCACAGGGATATCCAAGCACTTGGATATTCTTTTGTACCATTTTCCTCTAAATTATCTCTAACTTCTGTGGGATGCTTTTTGGCCTTCCTTCAGATTCACAGCCTGACCAATGATCCTTCAACCAGAAAATGTGACAGCAACTGCAATGGTTCACAGGTGGACGCCTGGTAATTGTGTCCCTTTGTCTTTGTTAAAACCTTTTCTTCCATCTTTGTAAACTGGGAGTTTCTACAGCACAGGGGTTGAATACTTCTGCAAGCAACAGATTTCTGTTCTTTATTTGTTAAACAAACATTTCCAAACATAAATCTAATGTCACCTTATTTATTTTGAGTTTCAGTGCTTTAAATTA
>JAOYSI010002686.1:0-15804 GCA_025775065.1 Hiodon alosoides
CCTCTACATGCTTTGTAAGTGGGAAAACCTGCAAAATCGGCAGTGTATCAAATACTTGTTCTCCCCACTGTGTATATGTATGTATATATATATATATATATATATATATATATATATATGATTTATTATTTTTAATTTGATCCCTTTTCTCAGGCAGGTTTTATGGAAACTTTACAAAATGCATATGCTCCTACTTACATTAACCAGTTAATATATATTTCAAGTTTTCAATAATTGAAATAGCAATTTCGGATCAAACTGGATTAGAATAATAATTTAAAACTTGCTTTAAAAAAATAGACTATATCTATGCAAGGCTTGCGATTTTTTTAATGAATAGTAATGACTAGTTTAAACAATTGAGTCATTTTTTTAGTGCTGTTTTGTTTTTTACTTTTTAATTAATAAAATAAAACAAAATTTATATATATTTAACATTATCCAATAATACTTTGTTTTTAATTCATTTAATTAATTTACATTTTAATATACGTTATAGCTGGCAGTCTCGGACAGGTTTAAAATTATCCAAATAACACGACACACGTTTGATAACTGACTAGTCCGATGTCCAATGGATTTTCTTAGCATTCCCACCTTATCACCTGAAGAAGCTGACTAGTCTTCCTTTTCCTATCACCCTCCTCCACACACACACACCCTCTAGTTGCTTCTTTTTGCATTTCATTGCTAGAGTTCAAATTCAGTTTGAGTTTAAATGAGGGCATCGGACAGCTAGCTGGCAAACTGTTAAACACTGTCTGTGCTGCTGCATAAAGATTCTTGAGTTACTGCCTCTGTGGTATGCTGAATGAGTCCAATATTTCAATGTGATTTTCCACAATAAAATAAAAGGTTATGTAGAAGTGCAACGATGGAGTACAAGTCTTCACTAAAGGGTTTACTGTAGAAAGGCTCAGGATTTCTTTCAGAATTAATGGACCACCAGGAATAATAAACATGCATAGCTACACATAAATTGAAATAAATTGAACGTCAAGCTCATGTCCATAGCGTCACAATCACCACCGACTCACTGGTGTGCCTCAGGTTACAATTACAAGGGGTCTTTGTTTATTCCTGATTCATGGAACATCGTAAAAATAGATCATTAGAACATTGTACTTGTTTCTTCTTAGAAGGCAACGTAGAGGACAATGCATATAATGTTGCTCCCTTTGCCATGGCAATAGTGGTTTATTATTCTTGTTGTGTTTGTTAGGCCCTCCTCAAGTCCAGTTTGTCACACTGGTGTTAGTGTGGGATTAACAAGGAGGGCAGTGTAGCCTGAGCGGCATTCAAAAACCTCTAACAATGCTGGTAAATGTTATCTTCTTGGGCATGGAGTTTGATTCAAGGCAGAGCCCCCTCTGTAAACCACATTTGTGACAAACAAACTAGAAGATCTTACAAATTCACATTCAGAGATGAGCAACAATTAATTTATGTCATAAAATGTTCTAATTTGTGTTTAAGACATTCCAACCAGTAACTTTGAAACAATAACAGTCTTAAGGGATTTTTAAGAGATTCAACAGCACCCTGACATTTCAAAACATATTTAAATCTAATTTAAATGATCCAAGGCAGGCACAGATTCTGTAGAGTAGATTCAAAGACATTGCACTGAGCACTTCATCAATAAGCTGATACATGATTTTTCATCCCTCAAAGACGAAGAACCTTCATCAATAACTGTCTGCGTGCCGTTATAGATCCAAGCACTCTTTAGGGTTATTATCAGGTACACATTGTGAAGGGATAATGGTTATCCCTGATGCAAGTTTCTCTTTAATCCGTCAGCGGACAGAACAAATGAAAGTCTGCGTCGTAATAACTCATTCTATGACTAAGAAGAATATGCCCGCACTTTAAATGTTTAGTGAAGGCTTTATTTTGTTTTCTGCTATGGACATCCATTATTGGCTGGAACCTTTGTTGCAGGTTCACTGTAAGAAAGAGAGAGATAAAGAGAAAGGAAGAGAAAAATGAATAAATAAACAAGCAGCCAAGGGAAGACTTAATTTAATGCTTTACTTACTTTCTTGTTAATGGAGGATGTTGGTTTACTCCAGTAACAGATCATTTACGAGTTGGATCAGAAGAGACTGACTACAGATGTGCCACATGCACTTCCATTCACACTGGGATCCCACAAAGGACTTATATTATATTAATATTAGTAATGCCGTATTGAGAGGATGACAGAAGTACCTGTAAGGACCCTTAAGGCCCGAGGAATTCACATGTTGTGGCAATTTAAATTTATAACTAAAATGTGGGTCTGAATAGCACAGGATACAATCACATCAGTAATAAGGGATCACATAATTTATTTAAAAAGCAGGCAGGAACTTTTGCTCCAGCCTAGAGACTCCTTTAAAAATAATCTAGCTCTTGCACTAAAATGCATAACTAATTATTCAATAAACAGTGTTAGCAATCCCAGGTTTAGGGAGGATGTCACTTTTGGATGGGGGCTTAATCAAATCCGCAAATTAATTGTGCAGGCATTCCTCTATAGGTATATGTGTTAGCTATGCAGGAACAAAGTATGTGAAAATCTGTTTATTTATGTTTTACCTGTGCCGGTGAGGACAGGCGGAAAACCCACAACATGGTAATGGTGAATTATGAGAGGGCTTTAGTTAGTCTTTTGTTCTGCTTGTTTCACAACACTGATTTCTGTAGCTAATTGTATTGCTGTGACCCACCTGACTATATTAAATTCCAATATGATTTAATCAGGCAGAAAATAACTGCATTGCATACCTAAATCTTATGAAACACCAACCTTCCTTTGATTATCGATTAAGTTGCTTGGCACTTTCCCTGATCCAGCTTGATTAACATTGCTTTAGCTGGATGGACATGGAGCAGCCAAATTGGAGGACAGAAGACGGAAGGCATACAACTTGAGTGGAACAAAATAACCTTTGATCAGGAACATAACAAAAGGTGGGAGAGATGCGCTAGCAGTGACCTGAGGTTGATACAGCCTTGGGTGGGGCTGCTGGTACTCTTCAGATCAGAGATAATGCTAATATCCTCAGCTGATATTGCTCCTGTCTCTGCAGCAGCAGCAACAGCATGTTGTGTTGATCAATACAAACAGTTTATTATGTCTCCGCAGAAAGACGCAGAATAAAGAAAAAAAAAATCCCGGGCTGTGTTTATGATGTAATTGATAGCAGATGTACTTATTAAAATGTGGTCTGCAGCAATTAAAAAGATGGACCTCAACATCATTGACCCGAAAGCCACATTATTTTGATTACATCTTCCACTTATCATTACAATAGTGAAGTACGTATAGTTATGGCAGCACTGCAGAGGTTATTCATTTTAGCCCCCTTATCAGTGAAACTCAGATTATTATCATTTTCATTATTTATGTAACACCGTAAGCCACAGCTGCAGAACTAGCCAGCACTTGCGTGGACCGATGCATGAGGCCAGTTATACACACACTTTGCCAGAAATATCTGCAGTAGAAGAATTTTATACTCACTCTGGGCAAGACTGAGATTATGCATTGAGCATGACATGAATAGGAACTGAATCATAAACACTGCATTAGTATCTCACTTTTTACATAAGCTAACATGAGCTATATGTTCCATTTATAGGGCGGTTACTGTTTGTGAAACCCGACACCTTATCATTATGATCACTGTGATCTTCGCATCATGCCTGCAAATGTAAAAGTTTATTGTCCTACTCCACAATTCTGAATGTAATTCTTCTGCTCTAAGTGCTTGCATATTTCTGAACGATCTAGTTCTACTTTCAGTTGGTGCTGTGTTTTGCAAGGGCTTATTTTCCTTATTTAAGTCCCAATATTCACAAGTTAGCTCTGTGGCAGAAAAAAAAAACAAGTGGGCTATGTACATCACGTGTCAAAGAAAGTCACTTCTGAGGATAAAGAAACAAAAAAAATTATATGTTTACACTCGGTCCAATTAAATTTTAATTTTTAATGAATGTGTTATTTCTGAATCAAATGTATTTGAAGTTAAACAAACATCTTGTTTGGAGGCATAATAAACAGGAACATCAGTGGCTGATAAATTATGTTTTTTTATTTTAAATTATGTCTCATTTAAAATAAAATAAAATATTATAATTTTGTTCAGTTAAAAATATCTTATTCAAAAGTTATTATAGTTCTGTTCCCAGAATGCAACAAATAATTTTTTTTAAATAAATTGACATTCCTAATGTGAAGCTAATGTTCCGTAGGAGGCTTCATTAGTGTACATGAGATTTTCAAACCAACAATATGGCGGGTTTGAATTGGGTTGTGGAACTGTTTAACTTTAAGTGATAAAAAAGTAATAAATATGTTGAAGTTGATCAGGAACAAAACAAAAGGTGGAAGAGAAGCGCTCCCAGTGACCTGAGCTTGATACAACCTTGGGTGGGGCTGCTGGTACTCTTCTGATCAGAGATAATGCTAATATCCTCAGCTGATATTGCTCCTGTCTCTGCAGCAGCAGCAACAGCATGTTGTGTTGATCAATACAAGCAGTTTATTATGTCTCCGCAGAAAGACGCAGAATAAAGAAACAAATGGTCCAATTAAATTTTTGGATGTGTCATTTCTGAAACAAATATATCTGAAGTTAAACAAACATCTTGTTTCGGAGGCATAATAAACAGGATCATCAGTGGCTGATAAATTTTGTTGTTTTTTTCTATTTGAAAATAGACAAAACTATTATAATGTTGTTCAGTTAAAAATGTCTAATTCAAAAGTTAATATAGTTCTGTTCCCAGAATGCAACAAATTAATTTTAAAATAAATTGACATCCTCTACTAATATGAAGCTAATGTTCCGTAGGAGGCTTCGTTAGTACACATGACATTTTCAAACCAACAATACTGCGTTTTGCACTCTACTGCATATATAAAAAAGTTCGACATTCGACAAACTTACTATGGCCTTTTGGAGTGCCATAACTGCCGTGCTGCTCCTGGAACATGAATCGAACATGCGACCGGAACATCTTGCTGTATGACACTTTAGATAGCTGCCGTTCACCCCGAAAGCCAATTAATAGGCTGACATTTAATTAGGATGACAGCAGCCCGGACATATAGACTGAGCACAACTCTTTTAAATTTTTTCCCTAACCTTTCAGGGACAAAGGTTTGATTGCAGAACTCTACAGACTGCTTCTCAAATTTGAATTGGCGAGCGCGTTCTCTTAGGCAGCTCAAGTAGCAATCCTCAAGGTTTGCCAATGAAGTCCAAAGGGTGGATGTTTCCTGCTACAGTGGACAGACCCCAGGCAGCAGTCCAGCTTTGCTAGTGGGGAGAGCTCTACCACAGGGCCGGGTAGCCCTTCTGAAGCACGCTAAATCCCTGCATCCCTTCATCAATCATACGCTAAGCTCTGGGGGATCTAAGGCAACGGGAAACCAAATAAGGTCAAACGAGGGACACTGAAATTAATGGGAAAAGATACTCTCAGAATAAACATACTGTGAGTATAATGCTGCATAAAGATATCACAGAAGTACCAAAAAGACGGTGGGAAACATCCGAGAGCGCAAACCCTGGTGGGTTGGTAAAAGGGGGGCTGAAAGAACAAACCAGAATCAGGCTTAAGAGTGGGGTTAGTCAAGTCACAGCATGGTGATGGTAGCGTTGGAACAGAAGTTATGGCAGTGGACCCTATTGGCTTGTACCTGCTCCTTTAGCCTGGTGTGTAAGGTTTCTGTTTCCTTCACACTGACTTCACATCCCTAGCTGTGAAAGCCTTTGCTTCTTCGTGACTTTTGAGAGCTTTAAACCAGGCAGTAATGTAAGCCTTGGTTTGAATACCACAGCGGAGGGAGTGACGTAGAATTGTTTGTCAGTTAATAACATCCCTAGTAACAGATCTGAAAACCAATAGTCTATTGTAAGATCCTGCATAAAAATAACATTTTGTAAACAGGCTATCTTACAATCATTACCTTCATTAAAGGCAGGTTAATGATGCCAAAGCACACTTAATTTAAATGTCTTCCAACTCCCATGAAAATAGCTTTCACTTTCTTCTAGAATGCCTCAGTGAAATATGAAGCAAAAACTCATGAAAACTTGGTAAACGGTTGAAGATGTTTACGTAATTAATTCAACCATTTTGAGGCTATATTATTTAACCGTTTTTATGACATAAGCTGTTCAGTGAAAAAAACAACAACTTTACAGCAATATGTGGTATGTGTTAAAATGAAAAGGTCCTGCTAAAAGAGGATGTTTAAGGAATTCTTAACTATGATATTACTATGATTTAGTGTTTAGTGAAGTTATGAAATAATACTTAATTTTTAATGAATTACCACTGAAAAGACCTGCCTTATAGAATAATTTATTCATGGAATTGTACATGCTTCTGAAAAACCTACAATGATCCACATGCCAATCTGCAATGGTTGACGAATGAAAAAGTAAAACGACATGTTAAGGCCACCTACGTGGTTTAAAATGTCTTTTTAAACTCTCCACCACAGGGCTAAAAAGCCGAACCTGCCAAAGCTCTACAACATTTATTAGTAATTCACGCATTCACCTAATTCTTTCTGTTATAGTTAATTTGTTGATTTTGGTGAAAGAGGTAACAGGCATAAAGGGAAATTCAGAGACAGCAAAAAATGTGTTTCAAAAACACATTATTAAAGAATCAATATGACACATTACTTGCTCAAATTCTTAAATTGTCCTTTCATTGTTGATTTGATTTAAAATAAAAAGGGTACATTGTACAATACAAAGCCTTCATGGAACAGGAATTCACTTTGTTTTCCAGTTGTGCTGTTCACAAATCCTGCAGTATATTGCTACGTCGTCCACTGCATGCATCTGCACTATTTCACCCCATATTCGCCGGCTTCCTGAAGTTATTACTCAGAGAATGGGCTTTAGAGTGCTTTAACCTGGTCTTTCGGAAGAAAAGACCTCTGATGACTGGGGTTAAGCCATAATGCCGCAGGGATATTGTCATGGGAGTCAGGTGCAATATCAATAACTGACTGATTACAGCTTGCAGCCATTAGCCGTTCCTATACTCGGGGGTTTTATCCAGTCCTGGGACCAGCTCATGAAAATGTCCATCACTTTGGTTGTAGTTCTACTGAGATCTTGCAAAATTTGTCTGTTCTGTAATGTAGTAACAAGCCTGTAGATGAATGAGCATGAATTATTGATTGGCCGATTGAGTCACCAATACACCAACGTGCTACCCTTCCAAAAAGACCCAAGACAACTTCAGTTGCATTATTTTTCCAAATAATCTCTGAGTGAATTTTCAGGGTACTGTCTAATTACTGGCTTTGTGGTTATCAGAGCACAGGTTTAACTCTGATCCCTGCTGAGTTCTAATTTTAACCTCAGTAAATTATTGCTCTCCTTTGATGTCAAGTCAAGACTGTGGATGCTTTTGGATCCACAGCAGGGAAACTTCCCCCAAAATTATACTGACTAAGCACTGTACATAATGGCTCATCCATTGCCTAACACGATCACACTCAGTATTTTTACCTTTATTTAAAACAAGTTCTCAGAGCACTGTGCATTCCCTCTCTCTTTTCTCCTCTCTCAGCAACAGCTAGGCTTACGGTATGATGATTTACTGAACATGAGAAAAGACTGCTAATCATACTCTACATTAAGGGCTTTCAGCATCAAAATGGGAGACCCTCTTAAGCAAATGACGCCAAACTCACGTTCTCATGTAACAGTAATTATAGAAACTGTGGTCTAGTGCTTTGGCTATTTAACCTATAACCAGTAGGTTGCCGGGTTCAATCTCTATAGAGGAAACTGGTCTCTGCACCTGCTATCGTTGCAATTAATCTAAATTGCTTTAGTAAATACCTAGCTGTGTAAATTAGTGGAAGTATAAGCCACGACTATGCAGCCCTGTTCCTGCAGTGTGCAGATCTTAGATCATTTAGAATAATAACAGATCTAATTTGGCGATTAAGAGTTTAAGTGGAATGAAAACCAGACACTCTTGCCTGCTGCTGGTGTAAGCTGTGTAAGTTGTACTAAATAAAAATATACGCTTAACACATAAGTCATTTTGTGTCATACTCATATAGGCCAAACTGCAATTTAAAAGACAAAAATTCTGAATAACACAAAAACTTAAACTTCAAAACTTCAAAATGGTACCTTGGATTAGGGATTTTTTTTTCTGCCAATCATTAGGATCAAAGTCAAAGTGCAACCCTCCTGGTATCTGGGCTTTTTCCTGGACCTGCCCTAGTCGGGAGTCAAACTCCTCACAGGCAGTTTGACTTTGCACTGCCTCCTCACAGGCAAGATAAATAGTCAGCTTGTTGAGCTAAAGACCAATTAGACCAAGTCCTTAGCTCCAGGAACTAATCACACACTTTTCTTTGACTCCAGGGAGTGAAGTCACTGTCAATAGCAAGCTCGTTCACAACGAGCCCCACTAAGTGTATGCGCATTTGTGTATGTGTGCAAAAATGATGTCTGCACATCTCTGTTGGTTACTTGGTAAACTAATTTGTATGATGGCATATGCCTATCGTGTTAGTTAACAGCATATGTTTGTGTATAACTGCATATATCTAATATATTCATTTTTTAGGGAACGAATCGCATGACCCTATAATATGACATCAAAAGATTACATGACCTAGTCATTTGACAGCTTGTCGGAGAAGCACTAATTTGACCTAGTGTTGAATCAACCTTTTTTCCCAGAATAAAAACAACACTAGGCCAGGATCAATTACTAGAACAATGTGGGATGTTACTTATGACCTCTGGAGAGATCAGAGAGTATTTTAAGTAAATAATAGTTTAAGAAAGTTTATACTGCAGTAGCAATTTAAGGAGGTTGTCCAAAGTGGATATCAGTTCTTATCTTATCTTTCTGGTCGCTCTTTCCAGGTTTCCTGGAGAGATGCTGTCTCTGCCCCGCACTATCCTACAACTGGATTCACTCAGGATTCAGCTGATGACACTCAACTTTTTCATGGCCAAGATCTTCTGTACTTCCCAGCCAAACACACTCCTTTCCAAGATGTCTGCATCACAGTGGAAGGGACCGCAGTCTCATCAAGCCGCATAGTCAAGAATCTGTGAGTCACCCTGGACCATGACCTGTCCTTCAAGGACCACATCGCTTTAGTGACTCGATCCTGCGGATTCATCCTCAGTAACATCAGGAAGATCCGTCCTTTCCTCACCAAAAAATCTGCACAGCTCCTGGTCCAGGCACTGGTGATATCACGCCTGGACTACTGCAATTCTATTCTGGCTGGCCTGCCAGCTTCCTTGTCCAGACCTCTTCAGCTAATTCAGAACGCCGCTGCTCGGGCGACCTTCAACCAAAGGAAATTCACTCATGCCACCCTTTTCTCATCAAACTGCACTGGCTCCCTGTTGCTGCTCGGATCCACCACAAGATCCTCACCCTCACTCACCAAGCTACCACCGGATCAGCTCCTGGCTACCTCTGCACACCTGATCCTTGAGATCCTTGAGGTGCCTAGTGGTTCTTCCCTTATGGATGTGAACATCTTCCAGCCGACTCTATTCAACACTTGCACCAAAATGGTGGAAAACCCTTCCTGAGGACATCAGACGATCTGAGGTCTGCACTGTCATCTAGAGGAAACTGAGGAAACTCTTCCACCAATACCTCAAGCCACAATCTAGGCTTAGTTTCCTTTCAATCCTTTCCATCTCAGATAAATCAGTGTCATCCAGTGGTGGGTCTGTGAAACCTCCATTTGCCTTTGTCTTCATGATCTTCACTCTAAATTCTTCTTCTTCCTCCTCACACACACTCGGAACACATCCTAAGAAGTGCTTCAGCAACTAGCAGTGCCACCTGATTATGGGAAGCCTCAGCTTTCTTTTCTACAGGTGAAGGATCACCATGTGCATGAAGATCTTCTACACCAAAGCCTTTTCCTGCAGTGCCTTTAACTCTCCTGCACCTTTGTCTCTTTGGAGGAGGTTCAACTTTACTTCCTGTCTGTGGAGATCTCGTAGTACAAAGGGGCTCCACAACACATTCAGAGACCCTCAACCCCACAGCAGTGTCAGGGTATTGCTCTTTGTTACACTGAACTAAAGGCAACCTGAACTGGAGATGGGTTCATTGGGCACGAGGGCTCGGAAAATTGCATGATATTGTACAACACAGGGGATGTTAGACCTTTTCTTCATGGTAGCTGTAGTGAAGCCTAACTTCTTTCAGTGTAAAATAATTGGTAGCTTGGTGTTTTCAGAATAGCTTCCCCAACACTGCCAATATACACTGTATGTCAGCCACCCAGTGTTCATGCCAATAAACCAATTAGTACTGAAGTAAGCCAACACAGAAACCAACAAACCAATATGCTAGTGAATTAGTGCTATAAAACCCAAATATATCTAGTTAAACCAACAAGTAGATAACTGAAGGTATTGGTGCTAAAAAAACACTTTTATGCCATCAAATATGGTATTCCACATTCCATATTCCACTACAATAGTTAGTTGGTGTGACCACTGACCAGCAGAGCTGCACAGAAAGGATGTGTATTGCCTGTACAGCATGAATAAATTTCGATGGCCATTGATTTCAGATATTTTATGAGCACAAATAAATGAGCATGCTGCGCTAATGACTCTGTACAGTTTTATAAATACCCCTCGGTTTCATGTAATCACGACCTGCAGATCCAAGGTGATTTCCCAGCTTTAAGACTGAAAGGAGAATAACTGAGGGATAGACTTGACCAGCCATTAAAATAAGCAGTATTTCTGTATTTCTTGTTTTTGTTCTGGCTTGTGAATGCAAATTTCCCCGTACCTCCGAGCTCGGTTGTTTACCATTTCTCATGAATTATATGTTTTTTGCATCTCAGTGGACGGGGACAAGGGCTGAGAGAAGCAAGAGAGAGGGCGAGAGAGAGCGAGGGAGAGAGAGAGTGTCATCATTGATCCATGGCTCCCTGCTGAACAGTAAACTTCATCTAGCCAAATTAAATTAATATAGTTATACGTGCGGGTGGAGCATTTTATCGTGCATTTGATGACACTCTGCATTAATTAAACCAGAGCCTGAACAGAGAGCTAGGAGAAAGCTGCCTTCTTGAAATGCTTGTGTGTCATTACTGTTTTATTACTGTCTCCTCTACAAAAAGGAAGAAGAAAACTAATTTGAAAGATTTTAAAATTTCTTGGTTTTAAATGTAAACGATACTTCCAAAATCTCACCTTATGTTTATTGTTCAGTATTTTCCATTTTATATTATACAATATTATATTATTTAACATGGGAGTAATGTTTTCATTCTTGTGATAGTCCTAATTGTATGTGAGACGGTATGTGATCTGAACACAGGGTCCATCGCTCCATACTTCCTTTGGGACAACCAGCCCTGGGCGGTCAGGTGGAGGCCTTCATATGCAAGGCTCCCTTTGTCCCGTGACACTGTCTGGAGCAGCGGGAGAAAGCAAAATAGAGCCTGCGCAGACTTCAAAGTCTTAACGGCGGCCTCTGCAAGCATGGCGTTGGGTGAACAAACTAGGACAGCATAGCCATACAGCGCATTGCCTAAGATCTAAAATGGTCCCTGGGCCTTACCTGATAGGGTATTGCTACAGTCATCCATTATTATTTAAACATTTCTAATTCTGGTCTGTAAAAAAGAAAGAGAGATTTAAAAATAAACCTAATTACAGAAATAAACCTTATTACAGAGGCAGTCCACCAAAGACGCATATATCTGACATTCATAGATTACCATCAAAACTGAAGCCTCTCTGCCAGGGCTTTATCAATTAATCTCAAAGTGAATTAGTGTACACATCAACCACGTCTCTCTGGGTACGAGGAATTACAGAAAACAGATCAAAGAAAACATTATTAACATATTAAGTTATTTTTGTTAAATAGGCAATTTGTTCAGCTGAAACTGATCCAAGGATACAGCTTTGAAATTCAGCTGGAAATTTAGAACCACAACGTTCGAGCAATTCATTGCGAATATATTTGCGCACTATTTGTGTCATCTCAGCACTGCAGTCTATTTGCATTTTCCCTCAGACAAGAGCCTTTCTGTTGGAAATATGGGCTTGCACATCTTTCACTTGGACATCTGTGACAAAGCTGCTGATATGTGGAGATGATAACGTGTTGATTTAATTTTCCCAAAAGCTTAAAAACATATGCACGGTATTTGAGAGGAATCTGCTCACTGCTTGTGAAATACAACAGTCACAGCTTCCCCACCCCCGGCAGCCCGACAGGTTTAAACTGAAGTGAAACAAAAACAGTGTTAATGTGCCATATATGACTGGGCATGCCTGCCCGCCGCAGGTGGCAGACTGATTTAAACTCGACAGGAGCTGGCCCCGAGCTGGCTCTGTCAGAAGGTTCTAAACCGAAGCGTCAGTTTTTATTTTCTGGTCTTCCAAATGAAGCTCCTTTCAGAATATCAAAGGTGTTACAATTAGGGACCGGCATACAAAACAAACGGTGGGAACCACAATGACGGGGTTGTGGTGGGGGGGTTCTGTGGGAAGGGAAGATGGCCAACAGCTTCTGGACCAGCGCCTCCCTCCAACCAACCATCCTCGTTCACACACCCTATAGTAAGGCTTAAAGGACGAGGCTGCTCGAGTTACACAACGCCTCTCCAACTTGGAAAGGCGAATCAACGTTTTTATTGATGGAACAATCCATGAGTTTATTAACCACAACTCACAACAGCGTATAGATATAGCATCTGCTGTGTTGTTTATTTAGTATCTTAATTTCCATAAAGCATATCTGAACTTCCAAAAATTTCTTCTTCAAGAAGCAGAAATGTCAGAAGCGGAGAGGCAAATCGCAGGCTGTTAACCCCAGCTTTAAAAAAAAAAAAAGAATTTTGAGAATGCCAGATTGTGTGAACCGGGGGCTATAGCAGCAGGGAGCCTTGGTCTGTGACGTCACTCTCTGTCACATGATGTCTTTGCTGGGGCATGAATCTCATTATTTTGTACCATTCTTGGGCTTTGGAGGGCTGCCGAGAACATCCCAGCAGCTCGTTGAGTGTCGTTAAGAGTTTTGTTGGAAGTCATTAGTGCAGTTAACTTCAGTCAGTAAGTCAAACGGCAATGTCTTACAAAGAGACACACACATAGGAAATGTATTTCCCAACATTAAAAAAACGCTGAAGAACTAAAAAGAAGTATTATGAGAAGCGAAAAGGTGATTTTGGATTATATCTTACACTAATATTGCAGAATTTTGGACAGAATGATGTAATGATATTGACTGGAAGTGAGCCAGTCTTTCTCTTTCTCTCTCTCTCTCTCTCTCTCTCTCTCTCTCTCTCTCTCTCTCTCTCACTGTGATCAAAGCTACTGTGTCTGGCTGGGTCAGCCAGGGATCAGCTAATACGTTTGTGCAATTTGTTGGAGTAAGCAAGCCCCTTCCCGGTTTCTACACCCTCTCTATCTCGTTTCGTAACATCAATTTTTGCGTGGGGAGCTGAGGGAGTCATGTCATTTATGCACTGATCAAAGTTCAAAACGGGTAGCCCAGAAATTCAGTCAACACAATCAAACACAATCTCAGCAGCTCAGTGCTTTTGAAAAGAACCACGGTTTCTATTACCAACCCCCAACTATCTGAGAAGAACTTAAGGGCATCTTGGTCGATGACTGTGATCAAGGCTGTAGGCCACCTTCTGCCAGCTGCTGCAGCTCCAGGGCTCATTTGGATTAGTTTTCCTGGCGACGGGATGCTGCCACGGCGATAGCTGTGTTTGGCAGTTGTTGACTCTCTGACCTTGCTCATCAGCCACAAGGCGTGGAGCGCAAACGGGACACACACAGAATCTATACTTCTGCAAAAAATTGGGTATTGATCCCCTTTCAGATCCATAAGTACCAGCAGATCATTTTTTAAGATCAACGAGCCTTCGGCCGGATGGCCAATGCTAACCCTTTGTATCCTCAGAGCCGCATTGTCAACCGTTAGGTGTGGTGACTGAAATGTAATTAATTATTCTTTCTGCTGTTGGAAATGCTTCTCTCCTGTATGCGGTCTGTTTCAAGATACATTGACCATGCAAATTTCCACCAGTGTACTGAAAACTGTTTAGATTAATTCAGGAATGTGAACAACATACTGGTCTTCATTTGAGATTATAATGAATACATGAAACTAATCTTATTCAAAATTCCTGTCATCTGATTATTCACTTAACATTCCAAACACCCATGTGCACTGGTCCAATCACCCTATGGTCCCATTCGCCCTGCACGTCCCCACTTGGTTTTCTGTTTCCCATATAAACCCTGCACTAATCCTCAGTTGGCGCTAGGTATTTCCATGTACTGTGTCCATGTGAGTTTTGTTAAATACCTGTCCGACAATAAGTTTGTTTTGGACCACGACCACAATCTCTTTGCCATGCCTCGGAAACCGTATCTGACCGGGACTCGGTCTGCGTCGGAGCTACGATTGGGTTCACCTGCTTGGGTGCGCCGTGCCTTGTGACAGTAGGGGGGGTTTCAGTGTGATGGACTGGTGAAAGGAAGTTGTATAAGTTAGTAAAAAAATGTAATTCAATGAAAACCTGAGAAAACAAGCACACCTAAAAGGGAGACAGAATGAATGCGCCCGTGGCACACAGCCCAGTGAAACTCAACTCTAACAAAAGATGTTTTAAAAGTTTTAAAGAGACACATCCATGCCACCCCTGCCTGTGATTCCCTCACGTACCACATGGGGCACAAGCATGACTGATCATTATAAACGCAACACCTGGAAATTCCTTTCATCTTCAGAATGGCTCGGTTCTCTCAATGCGAATGCGATCATCGTGTTTTGGCACACAGAACTCCTGACGGGTACCCAAACTTTCACCGGCAAATGCAAGGCACAAACTCCGACAAGAGCAACTACTAGCTTAGTTGAACTGAATACCAAAATCCCTTGCTAGGAACTAACCGTATTTTTGGCTTCCGACTACAGGAAGTGATGACATTGTCCAAAGCGAGCTCAACCTAGTTGAGCTTATATCAAGCTACATGCCTGACCCCCACGGTCAACCACAGTTATTTCATACAGAGACCGTACAAGTGTGGTGTGGGACCTCCAGGAAGGATCTCTCTATCCCTTAACTTCCTTCTCAGGTGTCCAACATGAATTATTGTTTACTTTTATTGGAGGAAGATGTAAACTATTCTTACTGACTGATTTCACCAAGGCCATTCCAGGGTGTATATTACACACCGCTCAAATTTTGGTGTGATGTAAGTACTTGAATCTGAGGACATTTTCACTGCCACCAAACTTCTCTGTGTTGCTGTGTATAATAAACTATCATTTGTAATGACGCTTGAAGATTTTTAGGATCTCAAATTAAACTTGGAGAAGCTGTGTCTGAAAACCCTGATACTGCTTCCTTGTATCTGACCCCCATTTAAATTAGTATCGCACTGCATCTGGATTCAAACCTCTTTTTGTACAGTGGTATGGGTTGCCCTTGAGCAGATAATGCATCCTGGAACGTCACAGTGTTTGACTGGAGCCCGTTTTCTGTTGCCTTGATCATCCGGCACTATCCATCCGGTTGGAGGATACAGGGCCCGTTGGTGGTCAATTTTCTTTTTCAATGTCAGTTTTTAATTTGTGTTCCCCTGTGATTGCCCTTCCCGGGACTATCTGCTTCAGATGTGAACAGCCCTCTATACATGCACAGGTATAAAGTGGCAAGAAAAAGTATTTGAACCTTTTGGAATTTCATGGTTTTCTGCATAAATTTGTCATAAAATGTGATCTGAT
>JAOYSI010002687.1:0-15804 GCA_025775065.1 Hiodon alosoides
TCGGCATTCAATGCTCAATTGCAGAACAAATGAACTGGAGAAGCTGGCCTCCCTGGGGTTGAGAACCTGTGGGGAAAAAAAACCTTCTCTTAATGTTGACGCCACAAAGCAAAAAATTCCCGTATGCTTTCACCCAAGCTTCCTTGTCTCGATTTCGGCTCTCGTTTCCTGCCACCTTCTGCTTCCAGCCCGAAATGAGGGAGACGTCTTTTCATCTTGGAGGCCATGTGGAAGATGAAAGCTCTGGTGTGCATCCCCCTCCAAACATTGCACAGCCAATCATGGCCCCCCATCGACCCTACCTTTAATGTTATCCCTGATCCTCTTTTAATGCCATCAGGGCTGGGGATGTGAAAATCCCATCCCAGAGTTTGCATGTGAACGTGACCCCCTTCCCTGTCCATAGCTCTGTCATTGTGCTTGTCTGCCCTCTCTCGCTCTCTCTCATGAATCCCATGAATCATGCAACATGCAACATGCAACATGCAACATGCATCAGTAGTCTGGGCCTGTCTGAGGTACATTGCTTGCTTGCTCACTAGACCCCGTTACACATTTTGTGCGACATTGCACATTGTCTGCTCTGCAGCTGGATTTTTATAGAAGCTGTTTGGTTAAGTCCCCTTCTCAAGGGTGCAAACGCAGTGGCCGTCCTTTGTTAACGCAACCTATTATCCAATACCTTAACCAAGCTGCCACCTGCTGCCCTGCGGCCGAGCCAGCTGCTGTCTGATGCCGTCTTGAGAAATTGCGCTCAGTTGGAAGAGTACAGAAAATAAAACAAACAGTACGCTCCGATAATCCCTGTAATCCTTAGTGTCGGATTTGACGGAATGCCTTCAAGATCACCCGGAGTTCTAAATATGACTGATAATATGCTGTGGGTATGTGGAACAGAATAAGAGTCCAGTGGCTGTGTTCATGAGCTGGTCTCACTGGTGCAGCCCGTTGGATGAGGGACTAGACCGCCTCTTTGCTGCTGATACGCTGAAACACGTGGTAATACAAAGCTAGCGGGCTATGTGCACTCGGTCATATGAAAGAGATGTGCACGTTTCTGAAGTCCCTGCGGGGGAACCGCAGAGCCACACTAAAGGAGAGCATATATGAATTTGTTCAGTGCTCCCACGCAAATGTATGGCACTTAATTAAGTCCTGGATGGGCTGGGAATTTCATGTCAATTTAACTTGAATCTCCTGTGAGCTTTTGGACAGACTGACGGGCCCCCGCCGTAGCCAGCTTGCCCTTATTTGCCTTTATATCTCATAAGCACGAGCACGCTGATGAACACGCTCTAACTCTTCATTCAGGGTTAGGGTTAGGGTTAGGGTTAGGGTTAGGGTTTTGGGCTGAGAAACCCCAATGTAACGCGGGCAATGGTCTTTTTTTCTCGATAGTCAGGCAAAGAGAGAGTTTCAGCCTTCTGTCAAGGTGCTTCACACGCTTCACACAGCTAGTGTTACATGTGAGAATACAGGAGAATGGAGGAAGAAGGTGATTGGGTTCGAGGGAGTATCCATCAGGCTATGTTGCTAACATGATGACGGCGGTTCGAAAGCCGTTCCCTTTTGAAAGATATCTGCCTTCTCAAGCCTTGTGAGGTGGGAAAAACCTGTGCTTATGTACGACCTTATACATGCGCAGCCCGTTCACTCCCCTTATCCATTACTTCTGAATGGCATATCAAGACCGTTCCGTATACCCCCAAAGCCGCATTTTTCCAGTCTTAGCCAACCCACCTCAGGGACCAGCAGGCGTAGAGACTGAGTGAGAAGATGGGATTCTCCTGCCTGCTCCTTCACTTTCCCCCTCCCTGTCATCTTCCCAGGCTGCCATCTGAGTGGCCAGGGGCTGCCCACAGAGTCATGAAAGCCAGTGGTGTGTGTGTGTGTGTGTGTGCGTGCGTACGTGTGTGTGTGTGTGTGTGTGTGTGTGTGTGTGTGCGCGTGTGTGTGTCTGTGTGTGTGTGTGTGTGTGTGTGTGTGTGTGTGTGTGTGTGTGTGTGTGTGGATTTATTGCGGCACCTCTACATCGGGCAGAGAGGAGCGAGTGGTGGCCGGAGTGAAAGGGTGGACAGAGCCATTCCCCCCCCCCCATGGCCCCAGTTGCACTCACCGCACCAAGGGACTAATTGAGCAGCCAGGGCCCCAGAAAGGATTGTACCCCGATGGGGAAAATGACCAGCGGTTACACCTGATGTGTCGAACAGAAAGAGCACACCATGCTGTGTAAACGTAATATTGCCCAAGGCGCCAAGGTGGCAGCGAAAGCCTTGCGACACCGAGTGTCGTGCTATTCCTCCTGGACTGAAAAAGAGGGGACATTGACTCAGACTGACTCAGTCTCCCTCTCCCTCCCTCTTTTCTCAGATGCAGCCCTATCTTTGTGATGTGTGTGAAGCAGTTTTTTTTTTTTCTCTCTCTCCCAATAAGGCTGATCTCTTTTAGCAGTACGGTTGAATTTCCCTTTTGATACCAACCTTTGCTGTTGAAAACGGGTCGAGTATATGCAAGGTCAGTCTAGCTTATGATTTGGTCAGATTGCTGCAAAGCTTTCTGATCCCCCTCTCCCACAATTCTCCTTGGTTTACTCCGCCCATCATTACGAGGTGTGGCCGGGCGTTCGTCCTTCGTCAGGTAACCCGACAGTCACACATCTTCCGCAACACGGGTGAATGTTCTCGTTAACAGCTCAGCCGATCGCCAGGCAGTTCCCAGATTGACACACCCAATTAGCTGAACCAGAGGGATTGTCCCTGGCAACACTTTCACCAATCCGTATGTTGTGGAACCAAAACTGTTTGCAGCTTGACTTTGCCAAATGAAAACATTCCATTTCACATTGCCTGACACTGACCAGCTGTTTAATACTGGTTAATATAGTACAAATGGCCCCCTCTGGAGATGTCTGGTCATTCATCCAAAAAGCAAAGCAAACTGACGAAATCTCTGCGGCAATTAGCGATATTCATGTTTTCTAACTAGACGAAGGCATCTGGCAGGTCTTTCATTGTGGCAACAAGAGGGAATTATTCCCTCTGAGTAGAAAAGCATCGTGTCCTTATCTGGAGAGAAACTTCTTGCAGGAACATTCGGACCTGCTTTGAGTAAACTCTGTGGGAGGTTGAGCTGATAAAGTGCCACTGGACAATTAGGGTTGGGTCGAACAGAGAAGAATAGCTAACAGTGGAGAGTAGCGATTTAAACACTTGCCATTTGAGGAACCAGTAAAGCAGTCCCCGTTATTAAAAACAAAAACATCCCGAGTACTGCTGGAAAACATTTGGAATAATTCCATTTGAAAGACGGGTCGAGAACGGCCAATGACACCTTCCCATTGGTCCTGGGCCTTCCCGACTACCAGCCCAAACACCCCAATTAGATTAGACAGAAACAGAGCCACCTGGTCAACGAGCCCTGTGCTTCGGGAAAATAAAAAAAGAAGAAAAAAAATCCGGGCCTGTAAACAAGGTTAGCAACAGAGAGGTAATTTATCCTGGCCAGGTGTCAGGTGTCACCCGTTTCCCCCCACCCACGCCCCATGGCGTGCCCTAGCAATGCTCTCCCCCACCAACTGCGCTTCGTCACAGCGGCAGGCTCGTTGCCTGTCAGGCCAGGAACTTTTTTTCACAGCCTCGCTGGCCATGAGATCTCTCACCATCCTCCATGCAGCGTCACACAGGGAGGCTTGGAGCGGAAACCGCCTTCACCACAGAAAGCCTTTGCTCATGGGTTTGGTTTTTCATGACTTTGGGTTCTCTGTCTGTCCGCTTGTCCCTCGCAGCCCGCTTCCCCTGTCATGCCCTCCTACTCTGAGTCCTCGGTGTCTCCGGTGTTTCTGTCACCCGCAAAAGAAAAGTCAGGAACCAAGCAGCGCTCGTCTCCCGGCTGACGTCGTTAACGCCAGGCCAAACTACCTGCTCTCTGTAAAACAGGCTCCATTCAGATAACTGGGCCAGAAAAATCCGTCCTTGTCACCCGATGTGCCTGCTACAGAGTAGCTTTGCTGAAAGAGACCTCAAAAAAACTTTACATCGCTCCTCTTCGACTGCAGAAGTGCCATCTCCTCCCTCAGTCTTTTCCCCAGTTACGCAAATCATTCAAACAGCCTCATCCATGGCTGATTTGCTATTCAGCTCAGTCTGGGATATAAATGTCACTCACTGTCACTGTATAGACGGAAAAGATCCAGGCATTAGAGGTGAGACATTATCAGTGAGCTGGGCAGAATTTAGGAATGAACTGATCTACCTACAGGGGAAATATCCACAATGGCACAGGATGTTTTCATCCTTTTAAATGCAGACCTAGACACAGGTGAGAGTTTCCAAGCAATTTCACTTCTTTTTCCTCACACACTGACTGTTTGACCTTCAATCAGGTTCACGCGTAAGCAGACCACAATCGCCTGGATGCTTTCCTTTTAATCCCCACCACCTGGTCCCCAATGAGAGCAAGGTGCATGGGGTAATCGCCCAATTCCACAATCCAGGGCCAGGATTATCCAATCCAGAGCCACGATTATCCAATCCAGAGCCACGATTATCAGATCCAGGGCCACATTCTCACTTGGATACGTGCGATATGAGCAGCCCTTTCGCTCACCGTTGCGCCACGTGAAATATAAAATTAGTTCAATGAAATGTATCCATCAGTGTAAGTGAACAAAAAGCAATTAACCATTAAAACAAATGTAATCAGAGTGATTTATTTCTTCCTCATTGGTATTAGTGTCGGTGAACACAGATTTAGAGAAGTGTTAATGTTCTGTTGTTCACTTGAAGACATTTGTCAGTATGAACTTTTCATCTCTGTTTTTAGATGCTGCCTGTTTTGTCCTGATTCTCTGCATTCGCCACGCTTTCTCGTTGAATCCGCCCGCACTTTTGCACTTTTGCACTTTTTTGCCACCATCAGTTTCACAAGGGAGCTGGCACAGTCAAGCTGCCGATGTTAGATCCTGTACCCCCGAAGATCAGTTATAGGGGATATTAAATGCAACATTTCTTTGGAAATGTGATCATCAAATGTCCCATTTAAACTGGATTCATTTTAGCGTTGACAAAGTCCTGGCGTACATTCAGTTCATATCACATCCCCAAAGCTGTAGTACCACTGTTAGAAAAACTGGCACTGTAAATGTGCCAAGGCTCTTGGGGAATTATGTGAAAATAATAATTATATATCCTTGAATATCTCTTCGCCCATGTTAGCGGGCAAGATCAATTTGGATATTTTTCTGTTTTTGAGCACAGTAAGCACATTAACACACACCCATTAACCCACCCTCCAATTACATTCTTGAGCCCTGCTTATTGGTGAAGTGAACCCCAGACAGATCTTTTTAATATTCTCTCTCAAATAACAGGTTTGAACACCTTCTACTCATCGAATCAATGCTGTTGAATTGCTGGGTGCAGGGCTGGCTCCTGGCAATAGTACCCTGCTGCTCCATGTCACTCATTTACTTGATTTACTGTATTTTACAGTCTTTTACTTTCCTTTACTTTTTAAAAAACAGGTTGCAGTGCGTATGCAATGCAGGGTCAAGTAGCACACCTGATTTAGCGATTTTTCCAGAAGGGCTAACATTAGCATCATCCTTCAGAGACCAGGAGTGTAGGCTATATGGAGTTTGTGGAAGGCCAGTACTTTAGGGTTGGTTTCTCAATGGCTTCCCTATTTGGATTATTTTCTTATTATAAGATTTTTAAAGGTTTTCCCTTCCAGATGTGCCTGCATTCTTTTAGTCAGCCTGTGGTTACAGACATTAAATGTTCCATTGCCCATGTGTGATCAGTTGGATGTTTGCCAACAATTAGACAAACAGATTACTTAATTGAATCAGAGCTCAGCATTTTAGCCCTCATTTAAATCATAGACCGCACATTCATAAATTCATTGATTTCCATTATCTGAGAGACTAGTGCGAAGGGCACAAAATCAAATCACAGCTATCTGCCAAAATGACTCTCCCAGAGGCTCGTGGGAAAGGCCCTGCTCGTAAACCAAATCTCTGTGAATTCTGAAAAGGTGTCAACGAGCCTGGTCTGCCAGTATCTGGTTCTCTCGTCTTGCACACGTGAAGGGATTAATACAGGGATATTACAGGTCCCAGCGTTAGAATATCCTCTAATGTCAGTGGGTGTTACTTCCGAGCCAAATTTCTACCCCAGCCCAATTTAAGCACCAACCTGATTTAAGGCTCCAGATTATCAGCTGGTAAAGCTTTTGCTTTTTATGAATGTCCTCCACAAGTCTTTACAACGTCAACACAATGTTAACACAATGGTTGAAATCGGACTCCGAGCAAACAATCACACTGAATTGAGATTTAACGCTAAGTACTCGAGTAGAGGTTCTCCATATGCTCATTGTTCTTAAATGAGGCTGACTGCCGTTTTGCGCTCATTACTTCTGCAAATTAATTTCTGATCGGTGTTTTAGCATAGCCAAAGGAATGCATTTAGAGTCCATTTCCATTTTTAATGATGTTTATTACAGCACTTCGGCTCATCGCCAGAACCGAATCGCCATCTTCACTTATCGCACTTTTAATTCAGAATCAGGAACTCGCTCTGCCATGTTCAAAAAACGTTGCATTTTGTTTGGAAATTTCTCTACCTAATTTATAGTGCTTGTTCTCTTCAACATGTGTTTTAAACTCAGTGGCCAGTTTTATTAGGTACATCAGGAAAATGGATCTATCCTAAAGTGAGTCATGTGGCCACGGCTGGCTGTACAGAGCAGACAGACAGGCATCGAGACATTCAGTTACTGTTCGATTGAACGTTAGATTGGATTAATCAAGTGACCTAAGCAACTTTAAGTGTGGTATCATCATCGGTGCCAATCGCCAGTCCATAGACCCGTCCTGCCGGTCGTCAATGGTAAAGACTGGTGGCGGTGGTGTAATGGTGTGGGGAATGTTTTTTATGACACACGTTAGGTCCCTTGATACCAACTGAGAGACGTTTGGATGGCACAGTGCATCTGAACATTGTTGTTGACCAAGTGAGTCCCTTCAAGGAGGCAAAGGAGGGTTTGGCCGGTGACAAGATGGGTGTGCCTAATAAACTGGCCACTGAGTGTATGTTGTCTACCTGAAGGATAAGGCACTGGAAAATAACAACATGTCTTAATCTGCTAGCTGTTTAAAGTGTAATCTTTTGTCCATCTGATATGGTAGCCTGTGTAAAAGCTTCTGTCATTTGTGTTCCCAACAAGCAGCTAAATTGCTCACCGAGGAGCAGCATTTCAGCTTTTGTGTGGGCACAGAATAGCTGCATTGTTTGCCAATGAATTACAGTGATATTAGAATGACATAGATAGGTTCAAACTGGCTTCTCTGGAGTGAATAATGGGTATGAACACCTTGTCTATGGGGGGGCAATGCTCGCCTGACCTTGCGTACCTGAGAGATGGCTGCTCTCCAAATGACTGACGTCGTTTGCATGTTAACAATCCGGCAAACATCCTCACTACATCGTTTCCTTCACAGGAAATCCTTCTCCACCACATCAAGGCCGTGTTCTGTTTGGTTTCCTTTTTTCCTCGTTGATGAGCTTTGCCGTTTGTTGATGCACGGTTCATGCCCAACCATACTTGCTGCAGTAGTAGTAGTCTTTGATCTTGTCAGTTCAAGAAAGCAGCACGCAAATCAAACGCTCCTACCGGCAGTCGAACAAAAAACTATTTCTCAGATAATTTTCAATTACATAAATAAAGTATTAGTATTAATCGGACATTTATAAAAAAAAAAAGGTGCTTACTGTGCATCTGTAAAATAATTGCATGCACATAATCACTCTACAATTGTGTACCCTGCACAATCACACACGCACAAACTCTGAGAGTCTTGCAGGGATTTGCAATTTATTGTTACAGACCTTAAAAACCCCAGCTGAGGCATAGATTAATATATTTTTCAGCCACTTTTAAAACCCTTCTCCAGATCCATCTCTTTTTTTCTACTATATAAATAGCTGTCGGGCACAACCCAAGGCAATATGGAGACAGAGGTAAAGATTGAGGTGGGATCTGGGTAATGAGCCCCTTATATTATGAACAAAAGGTCAAGATTTGAAATACCTGATAACAAAACTGTTTGCCACAACAGTGTGGCCATGGGGAAACCGCAAGACCAACTTTATCCTGATCAAACAGAAGACGGCGGCTCAGGTGACTCACTTGTCGAAGGTGAAGCCCATTCACAACCATGGATTTTAAATACACGTAGCGTGCGTAGCTACACAGCGCCGATATCATTTCTATTGTGATGTGGCAGCCATTAAAAAAACCTCACAGGGGCCCCAGAATAAGACAGTAGCCATTAATTCTGAAGGAATTTCCTGAGGGATCCTCTGCTGGAAGAAAACCATGTATCATCGTAGAGAAGATTGGACTCTTCATTGAAAATGTCTCATCCCTCACTGAAGGCGCTGTTGAACACTAACTGCGTGCAACGGGGACTGAATGTGCGACCATTTCTAGCGGTTTTACCCGTGGTTATTTTCGTGTTTAGTTTCCCCCAGAGAGAGGAGAGCGACCCGAGGAGCGTGGTAGGACACTGCATGAATCGGTGTCCTTGTGTCAGAGTAGCCGACGGGAGATCCTGTGCCACGTGTCTCTGCTAATGAAAACATGGCGTCCACTGACTGTCAGACGCACGGGAACCCCAGACAGACTGAGCGCACACACAGAGAGCAGAAACTGTCCTCCCTTTCCCAGCCAACGCGTAACGTCATGCGTTTACTCTCAGCGAGGCTGGGGCATCATTACGGCGCTCTGAATATGCAGAAACGTGGAGGGTATGTTAGATATTGGCTGGACTTGGTACTTGATAGTCCTGATAGAACCCAAGTAGTCCTGTTGATTTATACCTTTGTATTTTGTGTTATAATCAGGAGCAGATCATCAGTATGTTGTAAGGACCAGCCTTTCCAATTGCCAATTTACAATTGTGACTCACTGCAAGCAAATGGTGTCTCTGGAGCAGGAAAACATCCTAAATAATTAACCACGACACTCTCCACATTTATGATCCAGTGGCTGATTATTTGGGAAGTCCTATTTCCGAAACCTAAAAGCCCATGCATTTCTCTGGTTAAGAGGTACTCTAAATGGTATTTCTGGGCTTGAGGCACTCAAGAAGAAGGAGGAACATCCTTTACCCAGGTTTTGCGTTATGAATCAATCCTGTGGAGAGAGGTGCGACACTGCTGGTGTCAGAAGAAGGAGGGGAGACTGACCGATGATCACGGGACCTTGTGAACCAGCCAGGGGCCCGACCCCACTTCCACGCATTCATCTGCCTTGCCGTAAGCTGCCGCGGTGTCAGGGGGTCAAACCAGGGATTAAGATTTCATTTAATGGATTTCCAGTGGTGCTGCAGATGAGTGTGTCAAGGGTATTGCTTACTGTTGACGACAGGATCTGAAGAAAAACCTTTAGTTGTTGAGGGAAGGCATTCATTTCTCATTTGCTCCGAGGCTTCTGAGGCGGGAATCTGCAGCCTTCTTATCAAAATTCTTTGACTACAACTGCACACTTTAAAAAGTAAATAAAGCCACAAAACAGATCTTTCCAACTGTGGAACAGACAGCAGAATAAGAGAGAGAAGAGGTTTTATATTGGCTAGGATGTCTACACTTACTTTTCAAGGCCAAATTTAGGTCACGTATCCTCACCTTAAATCGGTTGGAAAAGACGACTAATGTTATTAACTGGAATAGTTTTGTCTTGTGTCAGACAAACATTAATGAAATAGCTCAGTGTGGAAGGCCTGAGTGAACTACAACACCTGTGGCGACAACTTTTTCTAGAGTATAGCTGTGGTTTTCAGTGTCGGTATCTGACCTGTCATTGTCTCTGTTTAAACAAAAAGTTTCCCTTATTTCACTGTTTAAAGGGTAGTTTAAAGATGTCAAGATTTGAGTTAAACCATTCTCCCCTGGCTGGAAGATTCATGCGCAGTATGTGTGTGTGAAAGAGTAGCAGTCAGCAACAGTCTATACCTCCCTCAAAACCCCTGTTGCCAAGGCAACACAAGGAAGCACAATGGGTTCCTGTCGCCTGGCAACATGGCCTGGTATCTCCAAGGCACAAACTGCTGGCAGTAGAAATATGATAGTTAGACACACAACGTTACTCCCAAGCATGCAATTATTTGCTGCCGTGTTTAAACAGGGACATGTTTTGTCAGCTACACATGTTCGAACCCACACAAGACACACGGGCAGCTCTTGCAATGGAGTTGTGTTGTAGAGAATCAGGAGCCCTCAGTTTTTTTTGTTTTTTTTGATCACTCACTTAGTTTGTGCCAAAGTTTTCTCTTCTAATATACTTGTGCTGTACTGACACATGTTTAGTGCTCAGAATTGAATCCCCAAGAGCAGCTGTATTGTCAATTTCAGTCATTAGTCCTGAGGTTTCACTCTAACTCAGTGTTAGTGGCCCATGTCACTAAGTGCCACAGTGTTAGTGGTCAAGGACAGTGGGTTTCACTCTCCCCGTGACTCTCTCCCATGGTAGTAACCCAAAATAGTCAGTGTCACTCTCCCCGTGACTCTCTCCCATGGCAATAACCCAGAACTATCCCCAGTGTTTGTGACCCAGAGTGCTGGCCGTCTCCCCGCCCAGCAGCCAAGCAGTTAACAGGCCGTCAGCAGCGTTCCGCGCTCCAGTTCCCATCGCGTGGGAGGTGTGACACGTCGCGGTGTGAGCTCTGCCACGGAGGGGGGAGACAAGGAGAGGGGCGGAGCAACAACATGGGAGAGGGTGCAAGCAGCTCAGATAGGCCGCCCAGAGGCCCCCGGAAACAGGGGCCACACAACTCTGACAACACTGAGACCTTTGTCAGCATGAGCAAGATCTATTTACGTCCTGCCCAGAGATTCTCCCCTATAATTACAGTACCGCTTGTTTCAAAATGACTCATTGCTGCATGGTTGTCCTTAATGACTGCATATTATGTGCCATTAAAGGCAGTTTACACAAGACTCTCAAATGATGTCACGCATTGATAAGTGCACTGTCATTGGTGCAAAGTTTGAGCCACTAGGATGGTTTGTTTATGTCTTGTCGATGTCTAGCTTCCCAACTTTCAAGCTATGGTTTGCCTTGTTCATTGAGACGCATGAATACAGTCTTGTTTTCTCATATCTTTGTGGCTTTAAGTATTTATGAAAGCAGAAGGCTTATTGCTCTGTTTTAATATTTTGTTTGTGAGAAAGGGCTCCTCCTTTAAATTGCCTCACGGAGCTATGAATGTAAGAATGGGCTGATGGTTTAGATTGCACCTTTGAAGAGTGCGCAACTCGCATGCCGTCCTCAGACTTGCCAGACGGACTCTTAGATTCGATTATTTACATTTCTGTATACCGCCCTGCAGTGTAGTGTGTGTGTGCGTGTGTGTGTATGTATGTATGTATGTATGCGTGTACGTGTGTGTGTGTGTAGGTGTGTGTGTGCGTGTGTGTGTGTATGTATGTATGTATGCGTGTGCATGTGTGTGTGTGTGTGTGTGTGTGCGTGTATATATGTATGTATGTATGCGTGTGCGTGCGTGTGTGTGTTTGTGGGAGGAATACTCCTCATCATTGCATCACATGTTGTATTGGTTCATGCTCTCTGTTTCCCAGAAGAATGTCAAGCCATCACCGCTGCTGATAAACTCTGTAAGCCCCTGCACCGCTAAACCCACCCACAAAATATACTGCAGGCCCGTGAAAAACACTTCTCAAAACACCTCCCAGGGTCCCTTAGCATCCCTCCCAAATCCCCATGGAAGTTGCTTTGATACATTACGACCGTCACCCTAATAGACTGTGACTCAGGCAGTGAATAAACATTCCTCCTCACGGCCCACTCGCGGCTGGATGTGACGGCGCCCCGTGTCTGCCAAGGCGCGGTTGTGTTGCTGTGAGTGCCGGGAACCCCTGTGGCAGAGTCTGTTTAAGGTTCCACAGGAGCTGGGGTTAAAGGAGCAGGATGCACTCGCACCAATCATCCCCCGGTCCCGCTGTAAACAATTGATTTATCAGCTGGACGTCGTGGTGAATCGGATACCTGCACAAGGGATCACCAGTGTAATTTTTCCTCATTGGTCTCTTAAGTACTATTGGATTTGTCGATTGTTTATTAATCTAACCGCTGAACTGCGTATTCTGTTATCTTGAAAACAAAGTACACTGCCTTGTTACTCTAAAAAAATATTTAAAAAAACAAACAATTTTGTTCCGCCAAACAGCTTTGTTACACACTGCATCAAGGTTAGGCTATTCAAGTTTTATTCACCTGCAGGTGAATAAGACCAAACGTGATCATCACTAATCCTGATGGTGTAGGTCACGGAGTGGGACGGGCGGCGCTTGTCTGCAAAGCCAACACGGTTGGCACCTGCCACCTCTCATGCCCGCTCTCGGTTCCCTCCACATCTGTCCTCAGTCACCCTCCACCAGCCGCTGTCTCTCTAGTGAACCTCAACCTAATTTCCATTTCACTTCATGTTTTTCTTATGCTAGCGTGCTTTCTCATACCAGCCTAGTCATGCCACCTCATGCTGACCCTGGTGTTGTTTACAAGGCATTCTTGAAGAACAGAGAGCAAGACTATGAACCTTTGTACCATTGCATAATGTATGACGCGTGACGTGTACGGGGGGTCAGTCTAGCAAATAAAATACGAAACGTACAACTCCCCTCAGAGGACTTGGGTCATACGCTGCTCTGCTTCTCAACAGTAGGCTGATTGACATTACCCAACGATGACGGGGATTTGGACCAATGCGTTCCCACGTTTGTTGGACCTTGTATCCAACTCCGGAATCGCGGGCCACATTGACTGACTAGGAGTGTTTGCCTGGCAAGACCATCCGAGCGTTGGCGCGCCACGGGAGGGCCCAAGAGCCCAGCAGGATTGCCTGGCTTCACAATCGCTCACTGACGCATGAGCGTGCGCTTTGAATCTGAGCGGGCGTGTGCAAAGCATTCCAAAACGATTCCGTTTTTCGGGCACAAACCGGCCCTGTGCGGGCCCTGCCGTCGTATCGACTGGGAATCTTCTGTCCAGCATCGCATCAAGATGTGCTTCAGGGGCCCCCGGCGTTCTGCAGTTATTCTTTACAGTGATTTTATTTACCCCCCAAGCTGTGCTTCGCTCGATGACAGCAAAGACGTGGGCATGCCCCCAACACCCAGACAGAAAGTTGTATTTATCTCAATTAAGTCTGAGTCACGGCAGAACGCGGCGGTACTTTGGGGGAGACAACACTACTGAAGGAACATCCAGCTATAGCACCTTTTGTGAATGGCATGGTGGGTGTTGGCCCATGTGAATGGCATGGTGGGTGTTGGCCCATGTGAATGGCATGGTGGGTGTTGGCCCATGTGATTGGCATGGCCACGGCCACTAAGAGACTCTGGTCCCCAAAACCCAGAGATCGTAGAAAGCAATCTGGACTGTGTTGTGGTGCCACAGCGATGAGCCAAGTTGGAAATGCACGAGGGATAATTCCAAACTGGAGTGGAAATCGGAAGAACAGTTTGTTCATAAATTTCAAATAAATAAATAAATACATATCGAGTATAATCTAGAAAGGACACAACAGGAAACTCTGCAGGGAGTCACCCCAGACACACGTATCAGCTAAGCAGGTAAACAGCAATCATAGTAAAGGTACGATGCATCGTCTCAGATCACCCCAAGTGTTGCCAACTGCAGGGGAATTCTGTGGAGCTTGCGACTGGGCTCTGGTAATCCTCGGGCCTGATCAGTCCTCTCCATGCACTGCCGTGTGGGAGATGCGTTTGAAAATCCTGTGAAAACTGTCAACGGAGTCTGGTGTCCAGAGCAGAGAGCCGCGCCGCGCTCTCAGGCTCACCCCACTGAGCGTTGAGGGTGCCCCCAGCTGCGTCAGAAGGGATGAGATGAGACGAGATGTGGGTGACATCTGAGTCCAGCCCCCTCCGGTGACACAGAGGGGGAGCGCACCGATTCGTCCGAATTCTTTGCACTCATGTCATTTATAACTGGCTTTGTAGCCCAGGACATGAAGATTGACATTCACCAGTGTTTTCCGACCATGACACGCGCAGAAGACAAACAAACTTCGATGAACTCTGGCTAATTTAAGCCAGCTGCCAATGATTCCGTTTCCAAAGAGGTACTCCTAGTCAACCTAAAGCAAATATTTGTTTCAATTTAGATGTTTTTATCCAAAGAAACTTTATACAAAGAAAAAATGTATACATTCATTCACAAATACAGCTGTATATTTACTGAAGCAATTCAAGTTAACTGCTCAAGGATGCAAGCTTGATTACAAGCCACCAGCCATCCAGATGCACAGAAAGATCAATTCATTTTTAGCCTTAATTATTGTTGCTTGATTTGAACAACAGTAAATGGCCGATCATCACCATTAGTCAATTGCAGCCTGCGATGATCACCTGGGCAGCATAAGTGTGCATCTGTAGAAAGCAGGCAGTCTCAATCATAACTCGTCCTCCATTTCTGCGAGTTTTTCTCTGGCTCGCACGCTCATACACAAACACGCACTCCGTACCCTTCTACCTGTTCCTCCTCTGTCCGTTTCTGCTTTTACCTGTCTCTAATTGGCTCTCTCTCTCTTTCAGTTACCGTCCTTATCAGACCCTTCTCGACCCTGATTTTATCCAGCCTTGCCCGCCACCCCCATCCTCCCTCTCCTGTGGCTTTTCTCTATATCAGGCTGCTTCTGGGCCAGCCGTTGCAGTAACGAGGCACTAGTTCGCAGGCAGGGCTGCTCCACTCTGCCTAGAAATTATTTTGCACATTCTTAACATTGCTGCTATTTTCGTCGAATACTCAAAGTGGTTTTTTTTATTTAAAAAGTGAGTTTCTCCTAAAAATAGGTGGCACAGACACGAATATAAATGGCAGAAATACCTGTGGCACCACACTCCATATTTAAACACTCCCTCCCCTTACGGACTCTTCTCCTTCCATTGGTGGTGTAGCGGGGCGCTTCAAAAGCACTTTGATGAGGAGGGATCAAAAGCTCACCTGCAAGCAAATGCGCCAGATGGACAACGCGACGCATGCTAACTAACCCTGCTCATGTTCACCTCTGCGAAGACAAAAAGACACGCAAGTTGTCCACAAAAACAGGGCAGGGCGAGCCAGATGGACAACGCGACGCATGCTAACTAACCCTGCTCATGTTCACCCCTGCGAAGACAAAAAGACACGCAAGTTGTCCAGAAAAAACACTCCGCTGGCCGTTTTAAAGAGGCTCATGGTCGGGGTGCGTGCGCCGCCTGGGAGAGGGCGGGGCGAGCCAGCTGGATCGAGAGACGTCCCCTGTACCCAGAGAACACGGGACAGTGCTGCGCTGCACTCCCCAGCTGCCTTTGAGCGCTACTGCGAATGCATTCGCCCTTTCTCTGGATCCACATGACGTCACATTACGTGTTCGTCGTCCCAGTCATCCTCCACACAACACCAGAACAAAACCCAAACACAGCGGATGAGGCGGAGGGAGAGGCGGGGTAAGGGGAGTGTGCAAAATGGACAATGCATGTCGCGGGCCTCCATTGTGGGAATGGAGCACGATTGTGTGTGAAGGAGCGTCTGTGTGTCTTCGCCTTTCTGTCCGTATGCAATATTCATAAAGCTAATCCCAAGGATGGTGTTTAGCTCTGCAAGCAGCAGGCTGCTGCTGAGTAGAAAAGATCTAGTACAGAAATCCAGGCGGAGCTGAGGTAGGCGGCGTTGGTTATGGGAGAGTGTGGGGGGGGGGGGGGGTTGGGGGGGGGGGTGGGG